>SKCR01048038.1:0-40689 GCA_019454045.1 Zanthoxylum bungeanum | reverse complement strand
ATGATTCTGTCTCGAATGGGAATTGGTGGTACAACCTCCAAAGGTTCAGGTTCCATGTTAATGATTGTTTCTTGGCCTTCTCGCATTTCCCTTCTTATCTGTCTGATTTTTCTTTCAATCTCTGGGTCAAGCGGTCGGATTTCAAAGCTTCTAGTTCGTCTCATGTAGTGTCTGAGAACCTGAAACACAAGAAAATAAAAACAATAAGTAAAAAGAAATTAGATACAAGTAAAGGTATCTAACCTCAAAACTAAGTGAAAGATAAATAAGTCCCCGGCAACGGCGTCAAAAACTTGACCGGTGTAATCACACGCGTATAACGCAAGCGCACGTATCGTTCAAGTAGTATAAAAGTATCGATCCACAAGGACTTAATACCTAAGCTATTAATTTATGAAGCTAAATTTTTATAAGTATCTAATGGATTGATTTTTTGATTGGAATGGTGACTTTAAATTAAAACAAGTAAATAAAATGGCTCGAAAGTAAATTAAGTGAAATTCAATATTAAGAAACTATTCGGGGTTGTGAATCCTTCCAATATTTTTTAAAGATGAAGTGGTTATTTTACGTTTGTGTAATATATCAGTTTATTAACTTGGAACACGAAATTATGCAAAAGCCTCTGTCGATGGTCAGATGCAAATACTCAGTTTAACCCAATTGAACCATATGTCTATGTCAACCAAATTACCTGGATTCATTAAGTTTAAGTTCCAATTATGGCTACACCCGCCCGACAGGTATATGTCTATCCTGTAAGGAAATCTATTAAAGGGTTATCTATCCTCAAGGAAGATCGTGGACTATTAAGTCTAAGGCTAAAACCTAAAATTCCTTTGTCAAGTTTATTTTAGATTTACCAGATCAATCTTATTAATGGCCAGTTAACAAGAAACATTAAGCTTAAGACTTTAATAAGTAAACCTTAGATTACCCAAACTATAAAATAACCTCTTATAAACCGGTGATATTGGATTTCATCACAACCCCAGATAACGGGCTTAGCTACGACACATATCTAAGGCTAGTAAAAACTTAAAAATAAAAGACATAAAGTAAAATGCTGAAAAGTAAATTCGGTAAAGTAAATACTGAAAAGTAAAATTACAATAAAATAAAATGCTACAGTTAAATGATCCACTTTTACCACTACTCCTTTAGATATCTCCCTTAATATAATATATTAACTTGTAATGATATTACAAGCCAGCCATATAAGCGGTAACCTGATTAAGTCAAATTAAGTTCGACCAGCCATTAAGGCGGTAATATTATTTGTCCATAAACCAGCCATATATGTGGTAAATTACCAACCGACCAACCAGGCGGTATCCTTGCTTAGTCAAATTAAAACCAGTTTATAATTGATTACCAACCGACCAATATAGCGGTATCATTGTTAAGTCAAATTTTAAGTAGTGAATATATTATAATTAAGGGAGATTAATCTAAATAGCAGTAATAAAAGTTTTACCTTTCACCCTAGCAAGGGAAGTTACCTCATCATAGCTGAATAGTAAAAACTAAAAAAGTAAAGAAAGTAAACTACTATTACAGAAAGTAAATAAAAATTAATTACAAAACTGAAATTAAAAGAAAACTAGATATAAAACTCCCTATTTACATCAGAGAATTCAGAGAGGAAGGTACATCTGAAACTGAAATTTCGATATGAATTTATAGGCGTCAATAAGGTCTCCGCGTCGCGACGTGAAAATGTTCTTGCGTCGCGATACATACACGTGTCACGCTCTGATTGGTTCCACCGAGATTCTTATCCGATGACGTGGCATTTTGGATGATTAATTCAATAATTGAGCTGACGTGGCAGTGACGTGGTGATAGCGATTTTCAGCACCATAGGATTGTGACACGTGGCGCGCTATGATTGGCTGATGATGACGTGGTGGTGACGTGGTAAAGTTGACTCGATCTTCTGCTGACATGGCGATGACGTGGCTGACACGTGGCGATGGCGATTGTCGACACCAAAGGATGATGACACGTGGCACGGTGTGCACGTTAGCAAATGGGCTGTGATGTTGACACGAGGCACGGCGCACGTTAGCAAAGTCAAACTTCTCATTTTCTGACACGTTTCCCCGTCGCATGTTAGCATGGAGCGGTGCACGTTAGGCGTCGCGATGCGCGTCACGACGCGCCAAGTACCATTTTGCCCTTTTATGTCCTTTTTCAATGTTTTGGCTCCAAATCACCTCCAGAATGTCCTGAAACTTTATTTATCTTCAAAATAACACAAAACACATCAAAATATTCATAAATCTCAAGAAACTATACAAAATATTAGGTCAAATGAGTGGGAAATAGTGATACATTTACCACTCATCAGCCATTAATATATGTATTTGTTATTTAATGTATATAAAAATACATATATGATAATAATCACATTAATTAATTATTTAGGTATTTAAATGTTAAATATCTAGATAATTAATTATATCAATATTACATAATTGTTATGCAATATGTTTGATTATTATTGGTTACATGTGGCATGATTCTATTAAACTTGATTGGATTTGTTAACTTAAAGCTTATTATTATTTAATTAGATTAAAAATGACCAAATGAGCAAAATGCCCTTCCCCCGTCCAAAGTCGGTTTGCTTCTTTTTAAAGTAAGAAAAAATATTTTCTCTTTTAACAAGCTCCCATGGCCGAACCTCCATAGACAAAAGCTCCCAAATTTTTGTTTAAAGAAACAAGGAAGAAAGTGAAGAAATCAAGAAGAAGGTTTGAGGAAATTGCAAGATTTGGAGGTAACTTCAATAATCTTAAACTTAGAAAGCTTATTTTTTGTTCTGAATATCTAGAATAGTTCTAGGGTTTCTTCATTTCTTATATTTTGGGGCTTTTTGATTTGGAGGATGGATTTGGAGGCTAGATGCATGTGTGAAGTTAGATTGAATGATATTAGTGTAATATTAGTTCAATTTTATCATTTGATGACTTGTTGCCATTATAGAGTGTGATTACCACTCTTGTAACTCCTAGAATTATTCTTGAGTTCTTCATAGGTGGTGGCTTTGGTTGGTGTTAATGTTGATATGATTAATGTTGAGAAAATTAGATTTAAAGCATGAAAAATGATATTTTTGGTTACCAAATCAGATCTGGAAACTCTGTATTTTTGGTGATGAAATTAATATTATATAAGTATATTGGATGTGTTTTGGGCATTGGAACAATTGCCGGAAATTGTTTTGGAGTTGAAATATGCGAAAACGGTGAAAAATGGCGTTATCGGGTGAGTTTCGGGCTTACCGGCTGTCCGCTGTCCAAACACTGAATTGGCCACTGTTTAGGCAGCCCATGAACTGCCCAAGTACTATTGGGGCTGACCTGGGCAGCCCTCATGTGTATTGGTTGTCGGTTCAGACAAAAACATGTTTTATGTCATTTTACGGAAAAGTATTTTCGTAAATGTTTCTCGATATTTCTAACCTATTTATATCGTTATTTGATATCGAATAAATATGTTTAGATGAAATATGAATGAATTATTCATATTGGATATTGAATAATAATTTGGTAATTTTAAAAGTTGTTAAAGTTATGATTTTGCTAGAACCGCGAGCTTCTGCTGCGCCCGCGCGCCAAAAACCCTAACAAAAATGGTATCAGAGCATGTCTGGTCCTTCATCCTTTACATTTTCCATGCTTGATATATGATATATAATCCAATTTTGATATTTCCACATGCATATAATTTAGATGTTTCTTAATATTTTGGTTCTACATAAACAAAAAACATAACGCAAATTTAATGGTTAAGTTAAGTTATGTTTTCTCTGAGGTAGAATTGAACTATTGAGAAATTGATCTAGATTAAAATTCTGCATTTGATGTAGAGCAAAATCCTCTTTAGGGATATCCACGCTTAATAAGGCATTAAAGTAACTAGTATTAGGAATATTTATTTCTTGGTCCGTCTTGTCAGTACGGATGCAAGTGATTTCCTGATGTTGTAGATGTACCGTGCCAAAGCTCTGCAGTTATGGCTGATGGTAGTTCATTTGCGCCGGTAGAACTTATATGATAAGAAATAAATTCAAGTGAAAGTGGAAATCCTGAACGTGCCAAAGCTATCAGGACTACATTGGTAGCTTGAGTTTGTCACAGACAAGTGAAGCCTCGATACGCCTCATTGTGAACGTACTAAAGCTGTCATAACGAGAAATGGTCAGGACCAAAATCAGGAGTCACAGTGAGTATGATTGACAATGAGTTGTCTGCCTGTGAATATACGTAGGTGAGAACGTGCCAAAGCTGTGAGTCGAAATATATTCATGGGATCCCTTCTCATTATGGAATTCAATTTAATTATTGGATTCTTATTTTCGTTGGGGATTACGGTATTATGTAAAGTAGTGGGAGGCATTGCTGGGTTAACAATCCATAACTAAGACAGTGTGTAATATTATGAAAATTACCGCTATTTTTCCTTATTCTATTGTGTATATAAAATTAAACTTCTAATCCACTGCATGCATATTCATCTATATATCGTTTTCTGACTTTCATTATGGTTGTAGATTTCTAGAATAGGTTCTAGATTTAGAGTAGGCTTGGATATTGTTAGATTAGACAAAACCATCGGGAATTGTTGTTCCAATTTTCTTGAAAAATGAAGATGGTTAGTGACTTAGTTACTAATTCACATTAGATAATCTAAATATATATTTGTTTTAAGATATAATAGTCTAGAGAGAATAAGTTTCTTGTGCAGTAAGAATTGACATGAATTAGTTCATGTCTTGAGATTCTTGATTGGCATTAAGAAAACCCCATTAGGTATTTGTTTATCTGATAATGACGTTTCTTGGCTTTAGTGACCTTTAGAGGTACTGTGTCTGACACAGTTTGCTAATCAATTATTTGCAATTATTATGAATAGTTGAAGGCAAATGATAAAGCTAATGAAATGAGATGTGTATAGTTGTGTGTAGAAAATATTGATTCTCACAATACGACAACTATAGGTATTGGATACATGATCTCTCATCTAGTTATTTAAAATATTATTTAATGATTATTTTGATATTTGATATCGAACTTGCGACTATTGGATAATTACTTGTTCTTTATAAACAGTTGTTACATATTTTAATATGACTAGTAATGTCATTGATAAGAGATAAACATTAATAAAAATATTCGGTTAAGTAAATAACTTAGAACAGTGCTTTATGAGATTTTATCACTTAAGCATTAGATGCTTATTCCGTATGGTAAAGGATGGTCTGATACGAGATCACACCACATATCCTTATCCATTTAATGAATATTGTATTCAGAATGTAATTAAATCTCATTTAACCAATGATTGTCATTGGACCACAAGATTTATTAAATTAATGCATTGGATGTATGTAGTTTAATGAATTATAAATTGCCTTGGATAGTTTTCTTTACTTCGTAACTTAGTTAATGAGTTGTCATGACTTAGTTACGTATTTCTAAAAGAATATATATTGAACGTCTTGAATGGTTCGAGAACTTTCAATATGTTTCTGATGAAACGCGAATAGAATATTTTGAATGGTTCAAAGATATTCGATTTGAAGTGTTGAAAAATATATCTTTAAAATTCATCATGAGCCTTTGAATTGTTCAAAGATGTTTGATGCGATCAAACATTAATTTATGGCAATTAGTTCTAAGATTATTCAATGAATATGATTCTTACTCAATATTATTCTTTTATGATTCCATCATGATGGAATTGGTCAGTGGAAGAAATTGAATCCTATACGATTTGATTCGTTTGATATTGAGTGTTACCGAATTAGTTTCAATACTCTTGGAGATATACTCCAGTAACATTAATTCATCCTTTTAATTAATGTTCCATTAGTTTCTACAGTTATATATATTATATATAAGTAGAAAATTTGAATCTTGAAAAGTTTGAGATTTGAATCTTTCTTTTGTATAATGGTTACATAATTGAAAGTACTTGCACCTCGGAGGTACAAGTAAAAATTTATCATTTATTCTATTTGATAGAATATTATATTCTATTTGATAGAATATATATTCTATTTGATCGAATGTCTTTTCTACGATCCCAAGTAATAAAATTATTTTATTACTTGGTGTGTAACATCATATGTTAACGATTGTAGAAAAGACTTGACTTATTGAAGTTAAATGTGAGAGTGATAAACTATAAATGGAACTACATAATTAATAAGATGAAAAGACCCTTAGTCAGCTTCATATAAGTCCAATAGAATGTCAGAATCATTTGCGAAATATTTGATACTTAATGGTTCTGATGTTTTCTTATCGAAGAAAATTATCCTATAACTTATAGTGGGAGCTATATTTGATATCGATTTCGGAAATTAGCATTAAATCATAGATTTAAGATTGTTCGTAGCTTACTACGATCAAGTTTTTGAACTTGATTGAGCTTTCATTATGAATCGTTCATAAAATGTACAAATTGTTTGCGCAGCAAAAGCAAAGTGAGCTTATTAAAGGTTTGACCTTTATAGTATGACAGTGAAAAAGATTATATTCAACAATATATTGTAGATTCTGAGGAAACTTGTCTCTAGTCGCACTAATTGAACAATTAAAGATCTGTTGGTTAATGTTGATATTAAACTCTGTATTTTACCTAAGAATACAAAGTGACGTTCTTGAATGGTTTCTTCGAAGAAGAGATCCATTATGATTTCTTTGTTTGAAGAGTTCACTCTGGAATGGCCCTGGAGTTTGTATTCTGATAAGATCACTGTTTGATATACTAGCTTATAGAGCCTATTGTAGACTCAGATAAGCTTTCCGAAATCTGTGTTTTCTAATTTTGATAACATTCAGATTGTCTGGTTTTATCAATGTATAGAGAATGCATATTTGATAGTAGGGTCAGTGGGAGCGTACAATTTTCTTTCTAGTATTATATATCCTAACGACATTAACATTATTAATATAATAATGAGATGTTTGTAAGGTAAAAGATTTACCTAAGTCTTCTTTCTTCTCGTGAAAGTAGTGGGAGTAGTCTCTGTTATATTTGATATAAAGTTTTATATATGATATAAAACAAGAGACTTGTGAGATACTCTCATTAGTCGTGCATTAGATATGATCTAATAAAGGACACAATAAGACTACCTGTGTGACAGTTAGTATAACCGTTTGACAGTTAGTGTGTCTCTTGTATATAATATTTATCTTTCGTAAATGATGATTCCTTTATCGAAAGAGAAATTGATTAGAATGTCTAGTCAATCTTATGTATTATATGATGTGGCATAATGAATACTATATTATGTACTATTAAAGATATCAATTTAATTGTAATTGTTACGAGTTATTTTGATATGTTGTAGACCATAGGATGTGTCTTGAAACATGTTCTTTGTTATCTTTGAGATATTAAGAACATGTTTCTTATTCATGGAGAATATAATACGCAACCATTAGGGTCAGATTAGTTTTGAGTCTAATTATGACGTTAGATAGTCTACATCATATAGAGTCAGAAAATATGTAGTGGGAGTGTCACAAATGATTCTACTCTGTTAGTGGAATTGATTGTAACTTATGAAGTATTGACTTATGAAGTTGCATAGTGACCTTATAGATTATAAGTTTTAATATTAGTATTGTGTCTGCGGTTGACTGCAAAGTATTTTGGATTTGATCCTTACATACATAGACAACTCAGTAGTGTAGCATAATATTGATGTCGCATCTGAGTCATATTGATGTAAAACTTAAGTTATATAATATATGAATGATGTTGGCTAAGGGAAATGATTGGGTTTGTTGGACAAACTCAATATGTTATAGCAGACCTATTTCATGTTACCTACCTCTTGAGTGCTAGGTGAGCTCTTGAGGGCCATGAGTATGTGATACACATTGAGATGTGTATATGATACCGTGGATGGGCACTAGAGCAAGTGGGAGAAATTGTTAGGATTGGTGCTCGGAGTGCCAATCCAGATCATATTTATGTCTGATTTATGAATACGAACAATTCATTTTTCCATAATATTACTTACTTAATGGTAGCACCTCTTGTTTTTATATACTTATTCGATCTAGTTACGATTAGATTGAAACTAAATATCATTTAGTGATATGTATATATTAGACAAAGACCATAAGATTTACAACATAGTGCGCAGTTACAACGTAGTTTGTAATTGACATTGGGAAGCGTCACTATAAGTTGTATATTCTCAAATAAAGTTCATGGTCAAGATTTACTGACACGGGTCAGTTAGTAAAATCTGATGAGACCAGTACATATCGTATATCGAGACTTGGTCCGATGGTTTATCCCAATGAATCATGAGTCTTGGGAGACTCGTATAGACATGTAGGTGTTTATTTGATAAACACTGAACGACTCACTAAAGATTTCCTAATAGATGGTACACCAACGTCAATAGGAATCTTCTCGAGTCGAGTAGCATAGTGGTCATTCGACTTGAGATACCACTGTGGATATATGAGATATCCTCCACACTTTGATGATAGTCACGTCACCGATCTATTTAAATCAGACCTCCATCTGTTCGTTGGGTGTGGACTGATGCTCATGATATCCCGTGAGTATCAGATAGAATCCGTCAGTCCAATGTACATGGCATATGTATCATGTACATATTTACGATCTAGTAAATCCATGGCTGTGGTATAATTCGAAAGCGAGTTCTGAGTGTTATTTAGATATCGTAAATTTAAAAATCGACTATGTTATACCTTAGGGATTTGATGTTCTGATCTATATCCCCGGTATAATATTGATAGCCTGTGATGGAGGGATTATACGTATGCAGTGACCTCGACTTGCATAGTTTAGCGAGATTATCTGTGGTTGTCATAATTCATGAGTGGGTGAAATATGGACACAAAATTGGATTTTGTGACGGATAAACCTAAACTTAGAGAGTCCCACAATATGAAGTGTACTCGTTGAGCACTTGGGCAACGCGTTATGAATAATATAAATTATTCATAATACTTCACCGGATTAAATGAGTTAATTCAAATCGTTTAAACGGTTAAAACGAAAATACATGCATTAATGGCATTTCGGTCAATTAATAATTAATGTGTATTTGTATTTGATACAAAATTTTATTTGATACATATTAATTAATTTTCAAATAAGACTTTGACACATGCCATTAATATATGTATTTGTTATTTAATGTAAATAAAATACATATATGATAATAATCGCATTAATTAATTATTTAGATATTTAAATGTTAAATCTAGATAATTAATTATATCAATATTACATAATTGTTATGCAATATGTTTGATTATTATTGGTGACATGTGGCATGATTCTATTAAGCTTGAAGTTTACAAATCGGATTTGTTAACTTAAACTTATTATTATTTAATTAGATTAAAATTGGCCAAATGAAAAAAATGCCCTTCCCCCTCCAATTTCGGTTATGCTTCTTTATAAAGTAAGAAAATTTATTTTCTCTTTTAACAAGCTCCCATGGCCGAACCTCCACAGACAAAAGCTCCCAAATTTTTGTATAAAGAAACAAGGAAGAAAGTGAAGAAATCAAGAAAACATTTTGAGGAAATTGCAAGATTTGGAGGTAATCTTCAATAATATTAAACTTAGAAAGCTTGTTTCTTGTTCTTGAATATCTAGAATAGTTTTACGATTTCTTCCTTTCTTAGATTTTGGGGCTTTTTGATTTGGAGGATGGATTTGGAGGCTAGATGCATGTGAAGTTAGATTGAATGATATTAGTGTAATATTAGTTCAATTTTATCATTTGATGACTTGTTGCCATTCTAGAGTGTTATGACCACTCTTGTAACTCCTATAATTATTCTTGAGTTTTTCATAGGTGGTGGCTTTGGTTGGTGTTAATGTTGATATGATTAATGTTGAGAAAATTGGATTTAAAGCATGAAAAATGATATTTTTGGTTACCAAATCAGATCTGGAAATTTTGTGTTTATGGTGAGGATGATTGTGTTACATAAATGTATTGGATGTGTTTTGGGCATTGGAACAATTGTCAGAAATTATTTCGGAGTTGAAATATGCGAAAACGGAGAAAAAAGGTGTTACCGGGTGAGTTTCGGGCTTAACGATTGTCCGCTGTCCAAATAGTGAATTGGCCACTGTTTGGGCAGCCCATGACCTGCCCAAGTACTATTGGGTCTGACCTGGGCAGCCCTCATGTGTATTGGTTGGTCGGTTCGGACAAAAATACGTTTTATGTCATTTTAGAGGAAAAATGTTTTCGTAAAAGTTTCGCGATGTTTCTAACCTATTTATGTCGTTATTTGATATCGAATAAATATGTTTAGGTGAAATATGAATGAATTATTCATATTGGATATTGAATAATTTATTTGGTAATTTTAAAAGTTTTTAAGTTACAATTTCACCCGAATCGCGAGTTTCCGCAGCGCCCGCGCCAAAAAACCCCAACAATATGCATCATAAAAAATCAAAAAACACATAATAAATAAACTTTAACTCATTTTTCAAAATCATTTACTCTTCCCACTCTCTCAATTTCTCAAATCTCATATATTCAATTAATTTTTTCTCTTATTATCTCAATCTCTTCATTATAATGGAAAGCTCATCATACAAAATAAATATTCCTGAGGCTGAGGATACCGCTCAACAACCACCGGCAAAATGAATTCACGTATTCAAGTGAGAAATCGAGGTTCTGAAATATTGATAAAATATTTCACTCTGGTCGTGAATGATGTCACTGGTGAGAAGAATGATGTCTGTAATTATTATGGAAAAATTTATAAATACATCGGTCGTGTTTCAATTTGTAGTGACATATGAAGTGACTATTGGCAGTCACATTCATACATGAGTGTGACATGTCATTGGATTGATGATTCGTGGTTTATTCAAAAAAGAATTATTGAATTCTGACTTTTGATGATGCACACACTACACATAATATATTATGTAATGATTAAATATTTTTTCAGCAATATGGATTAATGCAGAAATTTAACTATTGGATTTGATAATGCATCAGCTAATACTGCATCAATTAATGAACTTAAAACTATTTGCCAATTCCATGTTCGATGTGCATGTCATATTTTGAATTTGTGTACAAGATGGTTTGAAATCTTTAAACTCTCATATTGCACCCATTAAAAAGTAATTAATTTAATTTGGTCGTATTCTAAAATTAGAAGATGATGGTATACTTTTTATAAGTAAAATGGTGTTAGGCCGAAAAAATTCGACCGTGATGTTCCAATTCATTGGAATTCTATTTATTTTTTATTAAATGAAAGTTTTGAATATAAATATTTATTATGTTCATTTGTTGCTCACTATCAATATGATGTAATTTTATATCTCAGTCATTGGGAAGTTTGTTCAAATTTTTTTGAGATTTTAAAAGTTTTTAATGATGTTACGAATATTTTAAGTGATGTTTATTATCCAAGTTCAAATATTTTTCTCCTTACAAGCCTTGACATTGTTGGGGTAATAGCCGAACCAAATAATAATAGCAACGAATTTGATGATGTTTTTGATGGTCCTAACAACGAATTGGATGATCCTAACAATGTCATTGACGATCCTTCAAATGCAATTAAAAAATATGTTGCATCAATAAGGACAAAATGACTTAATTATTATAGAGACATACTATTACTTTTTCTTGTTACTTTTGTTTTGGATCTAAAGTTTAAATTGAAGATTTGGAAAATGTTTTACGAAATTATTATGCTTTATTATGTGAAAGAACTATGATTGTGGCTTCAACTATTGATAATGTTAGGAAAACTTTACTTGATTTATATAATGATTATGTTAATAGATATAATATTCAAATAATTGATACTACACAATCCATGAATACACCAACTGAACAATCCAAGCTTCATGTTGGTAGAAGTTAGTTAATACAATGAAGTATAAAATCAAAGTCCACCAATAGCACCACTATTAATTCAGAAATTAATGCAAATCTAATGATAAATTTTAATTTTCCCAAAGTGATTTAGTAGGTGAACAATTTCTTATCCTTGATTGGTGGCAAAAACATTCAAGCGAAGTAAAAAATCAAAGTCCACCAATACCACCACCACTAATTCAGAAATTAATGCATATCTAATGATAAATTTTGAGTTTCCCCAAAATGCTTTGATAGGTAAGCAATTTCTTATTGAATATTATTTCCAGTCTTGGTCGTGATTGCAATGGAGGTATTAGCAACACACGGTTTTAACTGTATCTGTAGAGTAGACATTTAGTATGAGAGGTAATATTTTTTATGAAAGAAGATCAAGGTTGAAACTGAAGACGTTAGAAGTTCAAACGTGTCTTGACGATTGTTGTATGGTGGAACGTCGTGAACAAGAAAATCAGCCGGAAACTTTTGAAGATTTATGCGATAACACGAACACAATTAAAATCGAAGGCTCAAGAACTGGACTGCCTTCCCCGGATGACGACGAATAAAATGTTAATGAGGTAAATTATTAAAAATAAAATGTAACAAAACTACGTGAGCTTTGATTCCTCTACGCCCTAATAGGATATGTAGGAAGCTTATGTAAGTGCGAGCTTTTTTTTCAAAGCAATAAATAAATTATCAATATTTACTTTTAGTCTTACTGTTTAGTAAATCGTAAATTTTTTATTATTTTTATAACAATTTAAATTAATTTATTTACTATTTAGTAAATCTTTAAATTTTTTTATTATTTTTATAATAATTAATTTATTTTTGAAAAAAGGTTTCGAACCTTGAATCGAACCGAACCGCACGGTTCGGCCAGTTTTAGGTCTGGTTACGGTTCGGTTTTGTTTGAACCGCAATCGATCAAACTTTAAACCGAACCGAAACGTGTGGTTCGACAGGTTAAGGTTCGATTATGGTTTGAATTTGGCCAAAACCGCAACCGAACCGTAGACCGAACCGTTGGTCTACGGTTCGCTTGCGGTTCAGCCAAAGCCAAACCATCAATCGCACGATTCGATTACGATTTTGAACCATAACCAAACCATGTGCATGCTTATTCCTATTAACTACTCCCAAACCTATTTTATTCTTTTCTTTGTTCACTGCAACATCTAAATTGATCTTCCACCACCTAAAAGACGAGGTTCCCACTTCAACATATGCAACAAGCTTATCCTCCTATAGCCTTCCACATTTGCTTCTACTTTAGAAATAATCCCATGCGAGTCTCCTTTCATCCTTTCAAAAATATATTGGTTTCTTGCATGCCATATGGCCCAACTCATTGCCATAATCCTCTCTAGTTCTTTCCCACTATATTGCTTCTTCAATCTCTGGAAAACACTCATAACATCCATAGCTATTGGTTGTGATTGCTATACCAACCTCACCTTTGTAAATCAAATGACATAGCCTGTTATGCAGAAGTTCGCAGTACACTCAGGATTCAGATCAATCCATTTATGACCATCTAGTAGATTGAAATAAATTTCTTTATTTTAACAGATATTATAAGAAATTTATTTCTATCTGTATCTAGTCCTATATGATCACATCATATAAGGCGCCTTCATTCTCATGTCACCACATGAACGATCCCGGATCAAGGTCACCATATAATTATAGAATGGACCGCTGATGAGGGGTAAATATATCACTATTTCCCACTCCTTTAACTAAATATTTTGTATAGTTTCTTGAGTTTTGTGAATATTTTGATGTATTTTGGGTATTTTGTAGATAAATAAAGTTTCAGGACTCACTGGAAGTAATTCAGGGCCAAAACAGTGAAAAATAGACAAAAAGGAAAAATTGTAATTTGGGCGTCGCGACGCACAGCCACTCTGCGTCGCGACCGCTAACGTGCGCCGGAGTTCGGTAAAATGCGTCGGTGATTGCTAAAATACACCGGACATGTGTCACAATCAGAGAAGTTTGCTATCATGCGCACTTGCTAACATGCGTCTGCCACGTGTCATCATCACATGCTACCGATAATCATCATCGCCAGGTCAGCGCCACGTTAGCACATACGTCATCAATGACGTCAACACAATAATTCAGTGGTCGCCATGTCAACACAATTATTGAGATAATCATTCAGCCGCGTACACATGTCACCATCTCCGGGAGTTTCGCGCAACGTTTCTTTCATCAACGTCGCGACCCGTGGAGCAAAAATTTTCCTAAAAATTCAGGCCGAATTTTCATTTGTAATTCATACTTTCTTCTATGTAATTCCTTAAGAATACTAAGAAGATTGTATCTTGTTTGTTTATTTATACCTTTCAGTAATTAATTTTCGCATTTGCACTTTCTTTTCTTTACTTTTCAGTCTTTACTATCTGCAATTTACTTTTACGCAACAATACTTTCCTTTCTTTACTTTTCAGTTTTTACTTTTCAGTAATGAGGAGGTAACTCCCCCCTACTGGGGTGAAAGGTTAAGCTTTTATTACTAATATTTAGATTAATTTCCCTTAATTATAATATAATAATTATTTAAAACCTGACTTAATGAGGATACCGCCTTATGGTCGGTTGGACTTAATGAAATTGGTTTTAACCTGACTAAACTGGTTACCGCCAGTTTGGTCGGTTGGAATTAATTATTAATTTGACTTAATCAGGATACCGCCTATATGGTCGGTTGGTAATATCACACAAAGTTAATATATTATAATAAGGGAGATATCTAAATAGAAGTAATAAAAGTGGATCCTCTAACCCCAACATTTTCTTTTATTATACTTTTACATTTTTAATTTCCAGCATTTGGTTTTCAGCATTTACTTTTTCGCATTTACTTTCCAGCATTTACTTTATGTCTTTTATTTTATTTAAGCTTTTACTAGCGGTAAATATATGTTGTAACTAAACCCGTTATCTGGGGTTGTGATGAATTCCAATATCACTGGTTAATAAAGGGTTATTTTACAGTTTACGTAATATAAAAGTTTATTTATTGAGTCTTAAGCTTAATGCTTCTTATTAACTGGCCATTAACTTGGAAAAAGGATTTTAGGTTTAAACCCTAGACTCAATAGCCCACGATCTTCCTTAATGATAGATAACCCTTTAATAGATTTCCTTACATGATAGGAATATACCTGTCGGGCGGGGGCAACCATAATTGGAACTTAATCTTAATGAATTTAGGTAGCTTGGTTGACATAGAAATATGCTTAATTAAGTTACACAGGGTATTTGTATCTGACCATCGGAAGAGGCTTTTGCATAATTTCGTGTTCCAGGTTAATAAACCGATATATTACACAAACGTAAAATAACCACTTCATCTTTAAAAGATATTGTAAGGATTCACAACCCCGATTAGTTTCTTAATATTGAATTTCACTTAATTTACTTTCGAGCCATTTTATTTACTTGTTTTAATTTAAAGTCACCATTCCAATCAAAAAATCAATCCATTAGATACTTGTAAAAATTTGGCTTCATAAATTAATAGCTTAGGTATTAAGTCCTCGTGGGATCGATACTTTTTAAACTACTTGAACGATACGTGCGCTTGCATTATACGCATGTGATTACACACCGGTCAAGTTTTTGGCGCCGTTGCCGGGGACTTATTTATCTTTCATTATCAGTTTTGAGGTTATATACCTTTACTTGTATGTAATTTCTTTTTACTTATTGTTTTTTATTATGTTTCAGGTTCTCAGACACTAATGAGATGAACCGGAAGCTTCGAAATCCATCCGCTTGACCCAGAAATTGAAAGAAAAATCAGACAGTTGAGAAGGGAAAGGCGAGAAGGCAAAAAGCACTAATCAACATGGAACCTGAACCTTTGGAAGTTGCACCACCAATTCCCATTCCAGACAGAATTATTCCCGTGTTGACGGCTTCATTTCCTGTATTGTACTTCCTCCCTTACCAATAAATGTGTGTGACATCAAAACATGCATCCAGATGATACAGTAGTCAGTTCAGTTTGGAGGGAATGCAACTGAAGATCCTAATGCCCACATCAGCAATTCCTAGAAGTTTTTGACACTTTCAATTACAACCGAGCGGCTGAAGAAGCAATGAGATTGCATGTTTTTCCATATTCTTGAAAGACAGAGCTAAAGCTTGGCTATATTCACTACCAGTTCTATCACAACTTGGAACACTCTAGCCACCAAATTCCTTGCAAAGTATTGTCCACCAGCCAGAACTGCAAAGCTGAGGAATGACATTACATCCTTTGTGCAACATGACTTAGAATCCCTCTGTGAAGGTTGGGAAAGGTACAAAGATTTACTCAGAAAATGTCCTTACCATGAGATTGCAAAGTGGCTATAAGTCCAAACATTATATAATGGACTTTCTGGAATAATGAGAACCACAATTGATGCTGCGGCTGGAGGAGCTTTAATGGCAAAAGGAGAAGATCATGCCTGAGACTTAATTGAAGAAATGGCCAACAACAATTCCTTGTGGCCAACAGAAAGGAGCATGATCCAAAAAATTGCTGGAATTTATGAAGTTGGAGCTAATACAACAGTGAATGCCAAGCTGGATCAGATATGCAAATTCATGGAAACTCTTTAGCACGCAAGGCAATATTGGATCCACAAGTTCACCATATGGAGGAGCACCAGAGCCAAACCAACATGAAGAGACGGTGAATTATGTTAACAATTTCAATAGACAGGGGAACAATCCATATTCCAACACCTACAACCCATGGTGGATGAATCATCCCAATTTCGCATGGAGCAACAATTCAGGGCAAAAGAACTATCCACCACCCAGATTCCAACAGCAAAACAAAGGCTAGGAGCATGAAAAAGAACCAGGAATAACAGAAGTGCTAGCTCAGGTAAAAAATATGATGCCATGTTTCAAAGCCAATCTGCATCTATTAAAGCACTGGAGAATCAAATTGGACAACTGGCCAATGCTCAGAGTTACAGACAGCCAGGAAATCTTCCCAGCAACACAGAACCAAATCCAAGAAACAGAGGGAAGGAGCAATGTCAAGCCATTACTTTGAAAAGCGGTACTGAAATCAACATGATGTTGGAATCAAGGCAACCATTGAAGAAGTTCAAAAAGAAGCAGTTCCACAGATGGAGGAAAAAGAAGCAAAGGAAAAAGATCAAGAAAGAATCACTCTACCTCTACATTTTCCACAGCGTCTCCAGAAAAACAAATTGGGCAAGTAGTTTGCTCGATTCTTGAAGGTCTTCAAAAAGCTGCATATCAACATTCCATTTGAAGAAGCTTTGGAACAAATGCCTAGCTATGTCAAATTCATGAAAGACATTCTTTCACGAAAGAGAAGATTGGGAGATTACGAGACAATAACATTAACAGAAGAATGCAACGCTATTATCCAGAGGAAGCTTCCCCCAAAGTTGAAGGATCATGGCAGTTTCACCATTCCTTGCATCATATGAGAGTATAACTTCGGTAGGGCTTTGTGTGATCTAGGTGCAAGTGTTAACTTGATGCATTTTTCTATTTTCAGGAAATTACAGATTAGAGAAACAATGCCCACCTCAGTCTCTCCGCAACTTGTTGATAGAACGCTCGTATTTCCGACAGGTGTAGTTGAGGATGTGCTGGTCAAGGTTGACAAATTTATTTTCCTAGCAGATTTTATTGTCCTTGATATGGAGGAAGACGAAGACGTGCCGATCATCATCGTGTAGGGGTTTTAGGGGCTAAATCCAGTAACGCAGTGGAAGCGGTGGAAAATCAAATTTTCTGATTTCAAAACTTTTTCTCGGATTAATTAAATAAACATATTTATTTAATTATCCAATAATCAAATTATGAAATAAAATTCAATAAATCATATTTAAGTGGATTTACCAAATTGCCTTTACATTTGGTACTTTGTCCATTTTAGTCCGAAATTGATCAAATCAATTTTGAATGATTCTAAATCATTTCTAAGATGAACTTAGCATGTTCAAAACATTAAAACACCAAGGCAACCAAAATCCCCAAATTTCCACTTCTTGGACGAGAGCACCATTAGGGTGCCAAATTGTGCACTTTGTCATTTCATCCTTCAAAACACATCAAGATGTAATCTAATCAACATGAAACTTTATATGCATCATATTCACATCCTTATACACAACATAAATGAAAAGCCCCAAATTTGGATGAGGTCTTAAACCCTAATTTTTCAAATTCTTCAAAATGAACAAATTAAACCAAATTGTTTAAATCAATTACTTTAATCATCATTCTTCCATCCAATCAAAGTCTCAACACAATGAAGCAACTCAAGATCAAATCTAGGTCATCTAAGAGTAGGTCAACAACTCTAGATTAGCAACAAGGTTTCCAAAACCATAAAAGAATACTTATAACTACAATAGTCATAAGCTTCATTCATCATACATGCTCAATACTTTTAACAAAACTTCCATCATAAAAAACACAAAGAATAAAGAAAAGAATAACATAAGAACATCACAAGATGTAGCCTAGATCCTTAGGAACAATTTCCTTTCTAATAGTAAGTTGAGAATACTTACTAAAACCAAGCCTTTTTCCTTTGTTTTTCTTTTTTCACTCTAGCTTCTTTTGCTTTCTTCAATGGAGTTTTGTGTGAAAAGTGTATTAGGATAGAAATGAAATGAAATGAAAAACAATATATACTTGTTTGGAAAAGCCCTTGGCCGAAAATGGTAAAGGCTAATACAAAAATATTAATTTCAATTTCATTTACAATTTCATTTAATCAAATTGACATAAATATCTAAAACACTTTATTGATATTTATATTAAGTCAACAAAGGCAACTTAATCATTTTAAAAAAAAATATCCAAAGTTAAGATATTTATATTTTAATTAATTTAATCATTTAACAATTAAATAATTAATTAATTAATTAAATACAATATATTAAATATATCTATTATATTTACATTAAATATCAAATACATATATTCATTTAGGATATTAGTCAAATATCTCAATTTGACTATTAATTAATATGTATTTAAATTAATCAAGTTTTAAATGTAAATACACAATAATTAAGTAAATGACTATCGGGTCCCTTTAGCATCTATCTTGCGTTTAACCTTTAAACGACTTTATAAATAATCAATATTATTTATAAATGTTGCTCTAGTGCTCTACGAGTTTGTTTCATTATTGAGACTCTCTAGATTCAGGTAAATCCGTCACGAAAACCAATTTCGTGTCCATAATTTATCCACCCGTAAATTATGACGATACGGATAATCTCGCTGAATCATACAGGTCGAGGTCATGGAAAATGTATAATTCCTCCGTCACAGGTATCCGGATAAATCCCAGAGATATAGATGTAAACGTCAAATCTCTACGGGGATTATCCAGTCGACTATTCTATTAGCAATCTCAAAAAGAATGTTTAGAACTAGCTTCCAAACTATACCACGGGCCCATGGTTTTATCTGATTGCTAATCATATGGACTACCTATGCTCTGGTACACAGAACTGACGGATCCTATCTTGATACACATAGGACACCTTGAGGATCTATCTACACCCAACGAACAAGCAGAGGTCTGATCTAAATAGATCGGTGACATGACTGCCATCTAAGTGTAGAAGATTTCTCATGTGCCCACAATGGCATCTCAAGTCTAAGAATCACAAGTGCTACTCAACCCGAGAAGATTCTTATTGATGTTGGTGTACCATCCATTAAGAATCTTCGGTGAGTCGTTCATCGTTTATCCGCTATAAACACCCACACGTCTATACTAGTCTCCAAGACTAATGGTTCATTGAGAAACCATTGGAATCATATATATAGTATACGACATGTACCGGTCTCAACGGGTTTACTATACTGAACAAGTAGTGTAAACCTTGACCAGAAACTATCTGAGAATGACAACGTCATGATACTACTCAATGTCAGTTGCGATGCTTTTGCAACAGTACCATGACTAATCATTCTAAGGTCATTACATCTTTACCATATAAAAAGATACATTATATTGTAGAAACTACATATATTATTCCTAATAATAATGTTTTACAGAAGTATTCAAAAGAAATACAACCGGGAATTGGCGCTCTGAGCACCAACCCCAACAAAATCTCACATGCTCTAGTGCCAATATCGATTGTATCTAATACCCATCGACTCCACGTGTTTATCAAACAGATTCGGAGGTATGACCTTCGTCAGTGGGTCTGCTACATTATCTTCACTCGGTACCTTGCACACGACAATATCCACTCATGACACAATCTCACGAATGATGTGGTACTTGCATTCCACATGCTTCGAATTCTGATGCGCCCTCGGTTCCTTTGCTTGCGTAATGGCTCCAGTATTATCACAGTATAACAGAATCGCATTCTCGATACTTGGGACAACTCCCAATTCTGTGATAAAGTTCTTTCTCCACACAGCCTCTTTTGCAGCTTCAGAAGCTGCAATATATTCCGCCTCAGTGGTGGAATCTGCTGTTGATCCCTGTTTGGAACTCTTCCAACAAACTGCACCTCCGTTAAGGGTAAACACGGCACACATTATGCTACCCAAACATGAAGCATAAGGTTGGTTAGACATTCTAACCTTCTCATCTTCTGTTTGTGGACACATCTTCTTGGAAAGATGAATCCCATGTCTGAACGGTATGTTTGCTGTCTTACATTACCAAAACTATACCGTTCCAAGATCTTATCTATGTACGTTGATTGGATAACCCAATCAGCCTCCTTTGTCTATCTCTATAGAGTTTTATCCCTAAAACATAGGAAGCTTCTACCAGGTCCTTCATGGAGAAATTCTTACAGAGGTACGCTTTTACCCTTTGTAACATACCTAAATCATTCCCAATGATTAGGATGTCATCAACATATAGGACTAAAAATACGACCATGCTCCCACTGGCCTTTTGATACACACAAGATTCTCCTGAATTCTTGAGAAAACCAGACAATCTAATAATCTCGTCGAATCGAAGATTCCAACTTCGTGAAGCTTATTTAAGTCCATAAATGGACTTCTTAAGCTTACATACCATGCCCGAGTTTTCGCTGGACGCAAAACCTTCTGGCTGTTCTATATAGATTTCTTCATCAAGAAATCCATTTAGAAAAGCCGTTTTGACATCCATTTGCCAAATCTCGTAGTCATGATATGCAGCTATAGAAAACAAAATCCGAATAGACTTAAGTATTGCTACCGGCGAAAAAATTTCATCGTAGTCGACGCCAGGTCGCTGCGTGTAACCTTTTGCTACCAGTCGTGCCTTGTAAGTTTCAACCTTACCGTCAGGCCCGCGCTTCCTCTTGTAAACCCATTTACAACTGATAGGAACAATTCTTTCAGGAAGCAGAACCAAGTCCAAAACTTGATTCTCATGCATTGAGTCTATCTCGGATTTCATGGCACTTTGCCATTTCACGGAGTCGATGTCCAACATCGATTCTCTATAGGTGAAATGATATGTCTCTTCAACTAAGAGAACATCAAGACTCTTTTCTTGTATCAAATACAAGCGTTCATGAGGTCTAGATACCCTTTCCGACCTACGGAGTGTGTTGTGTTGAAGGTCCTTCATCTACTTGAACTTTATGTTTCCTCTGTTGGTTCATTGTTTTCAGGTTGGACTTCATCAAGCTCAACTTGTCTATGATTACCACCTTCTGACAAAAATTCTACTTCTAGAAATTTTACGAAGCGAGCTACGAACACATTTCGATGCTCGGTATCATAGAAAGATATCCCCTCATATTCGAAGGATATCCGACAAACCTAAACTTTTACCCTCGAGGCGAAAGCTTATCTTGCTGAGTCACCCTGAGATAGGCAGGACAACCCCAAACCTTAATATAATTAAGATTTGGTCTCCTACCGAACCATATCTGATACGGAGTCATATGAACAGCTTTTGAAGGAATCTTGTTCAAAAGATGTGCAGCTGTTTAAAAGAGAGTAGCCCCATAAATAATAGGGCAAATCTGTGAAACTCAACATGATCGGACCATATCCAATAAAGTCTGATTTCTCCTCTCAGACACTCCATTGTGTTGTGGAGTACCTGGAGGAGTATATTGAGCGAGAATCCCATTCTCCTTCATATAATCCATGAACTCACCACTCATATATTCACCGCCTCGATCTGATTGAGGCATTTAATATATGGACCGGTTTGTTTTTCTACTTCATTTCAGAATTCTTTGAACTTTTCAAAGGTTTCCGATTTATGTCGCATCAAATAGACATAACCGTACCATGACAGATCATCGGTAAAGGTAACGAAGTACGAATAACCACTGTGAGCAGTTTGACTTAGTGGACCACATACATTAGAATGTACGAGTTCTAGTAAGTTAGTGGCGCTGTGTCCAACACCAGAAAATGAGGCTTTGGTCATCTTACCTGAATACAGGATTCACAAGTTGGATAGGATTCAATGGTAAGATCTGGTATCAAACCATTCCTAACCAATTGGGTAAGGCGTTTAACGCCAATGTGACCAAGCCGCATATGCCAAAGTTCAGTATCATTAATTACAGGTAAACTACATTATTAACTCCAGTATTTAAAATATCTTTTGAAGTTTGCAATGTATAATGACCATGCTGGTTTGGACAACTAAGGATCTGAATATTATTTCTATCATACAAATATAAAGAACTGTTTTTAATATTAATACAAAAGCCTTCTGTATCCAATACAAAAAGTGATATAATATTAGCTACACATCATGGTACAAAATGGCATTCATTTAACAAAAGTGTCCCATTTGGCAATGAGATCTCGCATACTCCCACTGCAACTGTATCCAAAGAGTCTCCACTCCCGAATCGAAACTGCATCTCTCCGGGCTTCAGCCTCCTACTTTCCTTCAGCACCTGCAACGAATTGCAAATGTGAATGGGACAAGCAGAATCTAAAATCCAGTTGGATGTAATTGTACCGGTCACAAGCCAAAGATATATCAATAACTGGAAAAATAAATGTACCTGATGTAGATGCTCTATCTCTCCTCAGCTGGGCGATGTAATCAGGACAATTCTTTTTCCAATGCCCGACTTTGCCGCAGTGTGGTGGCATTTGTCTTCAGAAGCCCTCTTGGGCTTAGCTATCTTTGCCTGTTGTTGAGGACCAAAAGCCTTCCTCTTCTTCCCTTTCTTCTTATTTCCCTTTGACTATGTCTGGGAAGAAGCAGAGAGAGAAGTAGATCTCGGAGGGCGAGTCGGTACTCCCTTCTTAAGGTCCTCTTCTGACCTGAGCAATATCCTATGTAGCTCTTGGTAGGTACAGACAGTCCCATTCATGTTGAAGTACATCACGAACTGGCGATATGAAGCTGGAAGTGAACCAAGAATGACACTCATACCGAGAATGTCATTCAAGATGAGATTTTGTTGCCTCAATTGATCGATCAAATCGATCATCTGAAGAACATGTGGGCTAACATCTTGCCCCGCATCCAGACGCGCATGGAACAGTTCCATTGTGACTTTGTGAACAATCACTTGTTCTTGGTTCTCAAACGATTGTCTCAATCGCGTCATCATACTATACGAATCTAGCATACCGTAGTATTGTTTCTTGAGTTTCGGAGACAGTGAACTAATGATGTATGATTTAACCCTTAAATCATCATCCTTCCAAGTTTCATAAACTTGGCGTTCCTCCTCCGTAGCATCCGCACCCACAGCAAGGGGCAACGGACCCTCAAGAACATATCCAACTTTTCGGAATCGAGGACAATTCTCAAATCCAATTCCCAGTCGGCGAAGTTCTCAGCGCCTTTCAGTTTGTTCGCATCAAGCATACGTGCAAATGATTTGTGGATTGTGCCGCCATCGCCAATCTATCATATAGATCACGAAAAAACGGTTAGCAGAAATTAAGCAGTTTCATATAATATCATAAGCATAAACTAGATCATGGATTTTTAATCTAAAAATGCCTCTCCCCACTAAATCATGCAATACTGTAATCCCCAAACAGAATACAAAGATTTATATTAAATTAAATATAATTGTGAAAAGTGGATCCCGTTAATATATTTCAGCTCACAGCAGAGGCACGGTCTCGCCTACGTTATTCATCAGGTAGAGAACTCATTTGTCAATCACTCAATAGTGACTCCTTGGTTTCCGGTCCTGGTCGTTTCTCGTTGTCGCTGCGAAGGCAGGCCCACAAGGAGACGTACCAAGGTTAAACTCGTCAATGATAAACTCAAGTTACTTACGTAATCAAACAGCTAGGGCACGTTCAGAATTCCGCTTTCGCTTGAATTTATCTAGTAACTAATATACATCCGGTATAAATAAATCTCTATCGGCTACAACCCTCATAGCAGAGGCACGGTCTCGGATGTAGTCACAGAGGAGTATTCATAAACCGTATTGACAAGACGGACCACATAACATGCATCAAATACATAATTACATTAAAACCTTATTAATTAGGGATTTTCCGCTAAGTGTCATACACCATAAATCTAACCAAATTAGATTCTAATAAGCATGCATAAAGTCAAGAAAACATGATTAAACATTGATTTAATTAAAGCTAATCATTTTAGGGGGGCCTAGAATCAGACTCGCTCTGATACCATTTTGTAGGGTTTTAGGGGGCTAAATCCGGTAACGCAGCGGAAGCGGTGGAAAATCAATTTTTCCGATTTCAAAATTTTCAAAACTTTTTCTCGGATAATTAAATAAACATATTTACTTAATTATCCAATAATCAAATTATGAAATAAAATTCAATAAATCATTTTAAGTGAATTTACCAAATTGCCCTTACACTTGGTACTTTGTCCATTTTAGTCCGAAATTGATCAAATCAATTTTGAATGATTCTAAATTATTTCTGAGATGAACTTAGCATGTTCAAAACATCAAAACACCAAGGCAACCAAAATCCCCAAATTTCCACTCCTTGGCCGAGAGCACCATTAGGGTGCCAAATTGTGCACTTTGTCATTTCATGCTTCAAAACATCAAGATGTAATCCAATCAACATGAAACTTTATATGCATCATATACACATCCTTATACACAACATAAATGAAAAGCCCCAAATTTCGATGAGGTATTAAACCCTAATTTTTCAAATTTCTAAAATGAACAATTAAACCAAATTGTTTAAATCAATTACTTTAATCATCATTCTTCCATCCAATCAAAGTCTCAACACAATGAAACAACTCAAGATCAAATCTAGGTCATCTAAGAGTGGGTCAACAACTCTAGATTAGCAACAAGGTTTCCAAAACCATAAAAGAATACTTATAACTACAATAGTCACAAGCTTCCTTCATCTTACATGCTCATACTTTAACAAAACTTCCATCATCAAAACACAAAGAATAAAGAAAAGAATAACATAAGAACATCACAAGATGTAGCCTAGATCCTTAGGAAATTTTCCTTTCTAATAGTAAGTTGAAGAAACTTACTAAAACCAAGCTTTTTCCTTTGTTTTTTCTTTCTTTCACTCTAGCTTCTTTTGCTTTCTTCAATGGAGTTTTGTGTGAAAGTGTATTAGGTTAGAAATGAAATGAAATGAAAAACAATATATACTTGTTTGGAAAAGCCCTTGGCCGAAATGGTAAAGGCTAATACAAAATATTAATTTCAATTTCATTTAAATCAACTTGACATAAATATCTAAAACACTTTATGAGATATTATATTAAGTCAACAAAGGCAACTTAATCATTTTAAAACAAATATCCAAAGTTAAGATATTTATATTTTAATTAATTTAATCATTTAACAATTAAATAATTAATTAATTAATTAAATACAAATATATTAAATATATGTATTATATTTACATTAAATATCAAATATTATATTCATTTAGGATATTAGTCAAATATCTCAATTTGACTATTAATTAATGTTTATGTTATTAATTAATCAAGTATTAAATGTAAATACACAATAATTAAGTAAATGACTATCGGGTCCCTTTAGCATGTATCTTGCGTTTAACCTTTAAACGACTTTATAAATAATCAATATTATTTATAAATGTTGCTCTAGTGCTCTACGAGTATGTTTCATTATTGAGACTCTCTAGATTCAGGTATATCCGTCACGAAAACCAATTTCGTGTCCATAATTTATCCACCCGTAAATTATGATGATCACAGATAATCTCGCTAAATCATACAGGTCGAGGTCATGGCAAATGTATAATTCCTCCGTCACAGGTATCCGGATAAATCCCAGAGATATAAATGTAAACGTCAAATCTCTACGGGGATTATCCAGTCGACTATTCTATTAGCAATCTCAAAAAGAATATTTAGAACTAGCTTCTAAACTATACCACGGTCCCATGGTTTTATCTGATTGCTAATCATATGGACTACCTATGCTCTGGTACACAGAACTGACGATCCTATCTTGATACACATAGGACACCCTGAGGATCTATCTACACCCAACGAACAGGCGGAGGTCTGATCTAAATAGATCGGTGACGTGACTGCCATCTAAGTGTAGAAGATGTCTCATGTGCCCACAATGGCATCTCAAGTCTAAGAATCACAAGTGCTACTCAACCCGAGAAGATTCTTATTGACGTTGGTGTACCATCCATTAAGAATCTTCGGTGAGTCGTTCAGCGTTTATCCACTATAAACACCCCACAACCTATACTAGTCTCCAAGACTAATGGTTCATTGAGAAACCATTAGAATCATATATTCCAGTATACGACATGTACCGGTCTCAACGGGTTTACTATACTGACCAAGTAGTGTAAACCTTGACCAGGAACTGTCTGAGAATGACAACGTCATGATACTACTCAATGTCAGTTGCGACGCTTTTGCAACAGTACCATGACTAATAATTCTAAGGTCATTACGTCTTTACCATATAAAAAGATACATTATATTATAGAAACTGCATATATTATTCATAATAATAATGTTTTACATAAGTATTCAAAAGAAATACAACCGGGAATTGGCGCTCTTCCGATGGTCAGATATAAATACCCAGTATAACTTAATTAATCATATTCCTATGTCAACAAGCTACCTAAATCCATTAAGATTAAGTTCCAATTATGGCTGCCCGCCCCGCCCGATAGGTATATTCCTTACCTGTAAGGAAATCTAGTAAAGTAAATTACTTTTGCATAATTTCGTGTTCCAGGTTAATAAACCGATATATTACACAAACGTAAAATAAACACTTCATCTTTAAAAAGATATTGGAAGGATTCACAACCCTGGATAGTTTCTTAATATTGAATTTCACTTAATTTACTTTCTAGCCATTTTATTTATTTGTTTTAATTTAAAGTCACCATTCCAATCAAAAAATCAATCCATTAGATACTTGTAAAAATTTGGCTTCATAAATTAATAGCTTAGGTATTATGTCCTCGTGGGATCGATACTTTTTATACTACTTGAACGATACGTGCGCTTGCATTATACATGTGTGATTACGCACCAGTCAACCGCGGCTATAGATAATTTACAAACAAAGTATCCACTTTATATGGACTATTTTATATTACTAACTTCAGACTTAAATCCTCTGTGTATGAAACTCGTACACTAAGTCTGAAGGCACATAAGTAATTTAGGATAAATAAGATAATTTACAATATGTGAGTTAAATCAAAACATTTGATAAATGAAAAATACATCTTTTATTTCATAACAAATCATTATGTTTACATTACATGAAGCTTAGGGCATATACCCCAACAGTACTAGGGAACTCCACATGATGGTATTGTGTATTTCCTGTTTTTGGTTTGCAGGGGTTTCTCTTAGTAGATTTGAACTTTTAGGAACCTCCCTTTGTGAAGGGATAAGGCATTCTTTTATAGTGCAGAGGATGTGGAAGAAATGGAAGGGGAACAAAATCTCTCCAATCTTTTATGTCTGTCTCGAGTGATTGGCAATCTATTTGTAGTTATAGTTTGACATATGTCCGTCTAGATGTAGGGTTTGGGATGCATATCCGGACGGACGTAATCAAGCTCGTGATACCAACTTTTTGAATTTTGTATGTGGGTTGACCAATTAACTCATGTCCGGCTGAATGTGTAATTTGAATTACATGTCTAGCTGACCATAATCAGATCTCGTAACTTCAGTAACTGAAAATCTTCTCGTTCAAGGATAGTTGGGTCATGTCTGACCGGATCTAGGGTTTTCAAGGTATATCTGGCCAGCTTTACTGGCTGGAAGTGAGTTTAGCCAGACATAAGTGATGCCCGACCGACTTTTGGATGTATTCCCTGAAGTTTTTTTCTTTTCTAGCATTCATCTTCAAATTTCCTCAACTTTCAGAATGCGTCCCATAAAAGACTTGTCATTGGGCTATGCGTAAAAATGCAATGTCTACACTGTGGCCATAAGCTTGTAAGAGAGAGATTCCCCTTATTCAAGTTTGAATTTGACTTATCTAAGGATGACAACCTTAGTAGCGTCTCATCAATAGGTTTCCAAGGGCATGGTTTTCTTTCGGTTTCTTGCTGATTTTGGAAGGATTTTATTATAAAATCATTTATTCAAGGTTTTAAGGGCTTGGAATAATCTTAAAGGATTTGCTTGGCCTAATACCCAAGTGAGTTTCTTGCCACATGGTAAATTTCAATACCATTTAAACTCATGAATGCGATTATATGTTTCCATATTAACCCTTGGCCACATATGATAAGGGTTTCGGTGATTTTTGGCCAACCCTAACACTGTTTAAACACACTTTATGTGTTGGTTTTGAGACCTAATGCAAACCTACGAATTTAGCATAATTTCTCTCCATCTATCTCTCGATGGTCAAGGTTTGTGAGTTCATTACTTGTGCAATTGAAACTTACACCATAAGGCAAGGTTTTTACACTTGTTTTGTTTGAAAGCCTAAGTGCCTAAATTCATAAAGCCTAATCTTTTTTATTAGCATCCATATATATTAAGTAATACACAAGGTAGAATATTTTCTTGTGTGATATTGAATAATAAGACATTCAAGGAAGCGGTTGGAGAAATCACAAAACTCACGATTTGTGATTGGTGATGGCAGAGAGGTATATTTTGTTCTCTATACTCTTTACATTTATTTGTGATTTTATTTACTTTGTGTATTTAATTAATATATCGCATGATTATTTTATGTGATCTATCATGTTAACTAGCAAATGTTGGGGGTTATTGGGCGATGGACGCAGCGAAAGCGCAGTTCGGGCGAAATCGTATTTTAAAACTTTTTCAAAATACCAAATAAATTATTCAATATCTAATATAATAATTTATTCATATTTCACCTAACCTATTTATTCAATATCAAATATTGACATAAATAAGGTTGAAACTTCGTGAAAATTTTACGAAAACTGTTTTTCCGCAAAATGACGCAAAACGCATTTTCAACCGAACCGACCACCCGACACTTATGGGGACTGCCTAGGTCAGTCCCAATAGTGTCAGAGCAATTCATGGGCTGCCCGAACAGTGACGGATTCACTGTTTGGGCAGCCGTCACCTGGTTGACTCAAAAGTCACCCGGTAACGCCGTCTTTGGCCGTTTTCGCTTATTTCAATTCGGAAACAATTTCTGGCAATTGTTCCAACACACCCAAATACATCCAAAACATTGATCAAACAAAATTATCATCACTAAATGCTCAGAAAAATCAGATCTGAACCGAAAGCAACAATAACCAATTTTCATGCTTTAATCCAATTCTTTCAAGATTAATCTACTTAATCAAACACCAATTCAAAGTCACCACACATGAATAACTCTAGAACAATTCTAGGCATAATAAGAGTGGCTATCACACTCTAGAATGGCAACAAGGTTGTCCAACAACAAATTGAACTTAAATTACTATAATCTAGTTCAATATACATTCACACATGCTTCAAACTTTCTTATCCATCAACCAACATCGAAAGCCCCAAAATTTGTAAAAGGAAGAAACCCTAGATTCATTCTAGAAAATCAAGAAACATGAAACAAGCTTTCAAAAAACTTAAGGAGATTGAAGATTGCCTTTAATCTCTCATTTTCCTAAAGCTTTTCTTTGATTTTATCTTCATTTTCTTCTTCATGATTTAACAAACCATATTTTAGGGATTTTCTAGTTTGATGTTCGGCCATGGTGTCTTGGAGAAGAAAGAGAAAATAATTTTCCCCTTTTTAATGGACTTGACCGACTCAAGCAAGGGTAATTTGGTCAATTTATGGCAAAAAATTAATCTAATTAATTAATGTAAACTTTATGTCATCCAATCAACATTGGACACATTAAGTTTAATTAATTCAAGCCATTTAGTCCATTAATAACTTACCATATATCATAACATTTATGAAAAATGTTTAATTAATTAATTATTCAAATATTTAATAATTAAATATTCAAATAATCAAATAATCAATTAATATAATAATTATTATTATATATGTATTTTTTTATTTACAATAAATAACAAATAAATATATTTATGGCATGTGTCAAAATCTCATTTGACAATTAATTAATGTGTATCTAATCGTATTATGTATCAAATACAAATACATAATAATTACGATCGGCCAAAATGTCATAATGCATGTGTTATCGTTTAACCGATTAAACGATCCGAATTAACTCATTTAATCCGGTGAAGTATAATGAATAATCCGTATTATTCATATCGAGTTTTCCAAGTGCTCATCGAGTACACTCATGGATTATGATGACCACGGATAATCTCGCTAAATTATGCAAGTCGAGGTCATTTCATATGTATAATCCCTCCGTCACAGGCCATCCATATTATAACTAAGATATAGATGAGAACGTCAAATCCGTTCGGTATAATATAGTCGACTTTCAATTTACGATCTTTAAATAACACTCGGAACTGATTTCTGAAGTTATACCACGACCATGGATTTACTAGATTGTGAACATGTGAGGATGTCTGTGCCCTGTATACAGGACTGACATATCCTCTTTTGATACGAACTGGATATCATGAGCATCAGTCCACACCCAACGAATATGCGGTGGTCTGATCTAAATAGATCGGTGACGTGACTGCCATCAAAGTGTGGAGGATAACTCATATATCCCACTGTGGCATCTCAAGTCGAAAAACCACTATGCTCGCTCAACTCGAGAAGATTCATATTGACGTTGGTGTACCATCTATTATGAAATATTCAGTGAGTCGTTCAGTGTTTACCAAATAAACACCTAAATGTCTATATGAGTCTCTCGAGACTCATGGTTCATTGGGATAAACCATCGGACCAAGTCCGATATATGACATGTAATGGTCTCAGCGGATTTTACTAACTGACCCGTGTTAATAAATCTTGACCAGGAACTTTATTTAAGGATATACATCATATAGTGCGCTTCCCAATGTCAATTACAAACTACGTTGTAACTGCGCACTACATTGTAAATCATATGGTCTTTATCTAATATACACGTATCACTAAACCAGATTTAGTTTCGATCTAATCATAATCATATATCTAATCATAATTAGATCGAATAAGTGTATAAAAGACAATGGTGCTACCATTAAATTAATAATATTATGGAAAATAGAATTGTTCGTATTTATGAATCGGACATAAATACGATCCGGATTAGCACTCCGAGCACCAATCCTAACAATTTCTCCCACTTGCTCTAGTGCCAATCCATGGTATCCTATACACATATCAATGTATATCATATACTCATGGCCCTCAAGAGCTCACCTTGCACTCAAGAGGTAGGCAACAACAAGTAAGCCCGCTTTAACAAATTGAGTCTGTCCAAGAAACTCAATCATTTTCCTTAGCCAGCATCATTCATATTTTGCAGAATCAAAATTCCACATTAATATATCTCAGACGCTATATTAGTATTGTGCTATAGCTACTAAGTTGTATATGTATTTAGAAATCAAATCCAAATATTATGAGACAACCGCAAGCACTACACTATTATGAAAACTTCTAATCTACAGGGTCACAATGCAACTGCATAAGTCAATACTTCATAAGTTGCAACTGATTCCACTAATTTAGTAGAATCAATAGTGACACTCCCACTGCATCTATGATGCATAACATTGACTAGACATTCCACTAGTTTTTGGGCGATGGACGCAGCGGAAGTGCGGTTCGGGCGAAATCATATTTTAAAACTTTTTCAAAATACCAAATAAATTATTCAATATCTAATATGAATAATTTATTCATATTTCACCTAAACCTATTTATTCAATATCAAATATTGACATAAATAAGGTTGAAACTTCGAGAAATTTTTACGAAAATTATTTTTCCGCAAAATGACGCAAAACACGTTTTCAACCGAACCGACCACCCGACACTTATGGGGACTGCCCAGGTCAGCCCCAATAGTGTCAGGGCAGTTCATGGGCTGCCCGAATAGTGACAAATTCACTGTTGGGCAGCCGTCACCTGGTTAACTCAAAAGTCATCCGGTAACGCCGTTTTTGGCCGTTTTCGCTTATTTCAACTCGGAAACAATTTCCGACAATTTTTCCAACACTCAAAATACATCCAAAACATTGATCAAACATAATTATCATCACCAAATGCCCAGAAAAATCAGATCTGAACCGAAAGCAACAATAACTAATTTCCATGCTTAAATCCAATTCTTTCAAGATTAATCTAATTAATCAAACACCAATTCAAAGTCACCACACATGAATAACTCTAGAACAATTCTAGGAATAATAAGAGTGACTATCACACTCTAGAATGGTAACAAGGTTTTCCAACAACAAATTGAACTCAAATTACTATAATCTAGTTCAATATACATTCACACATGCTTCAAACTTCCTTATCCATCAACCAACATCAAAAGCCCCAAAATTTGTAAAAGGAAGAAACCCTAGATTCATTCTAGAAAATCAAGAAACATGAAACAAGCTTTCAAAAAACTTAAGGAGATTGAAGATTACCTTTAATCTCTCATTTTCCTAAAGCTTTTCTTTGATTTTATCTTCCTTTTTCTTCATGATTTCAACAAACCATATTTTAGGGATTTTCTTGTTTGATGTTCGGCCATGGTGTCTTGGAGAAGAAAGAGAAAATAATTTTCCCCTTTTTAATCCACTTGACCGACTCAAGCAAGGGTAATTTGGTCAATTTATGGCAAAAAAATTAATCTAATTAATTAATGTAAACTTTATGTCATCCAATCAACATTGGACATATTAAGTTTAATTAATTCATGCCATTTGGTCCAATAATAACTTACCATATATCATAACATTTATGAAAAAGGTTTAATTAATTAATTATTCAAATATTTAATAATTAAATATTCAAATAATCAATTAATATAATAATTATTATTATTATATATGTATTTTTATTTACAATAAATAACAAATACATATATTTATGGCATGTGTCAAAATCTCATTTTATAATTAATTAATGTGTATCTAATCGTATTATGTATCAAATACAAATACACAATAATTACGATCGGTCAAAATGCCCTAATGCATGTGTTATCGTTTAACCGATTAAACAATTTGAATTAACTCATTTAATCCGATGAAGTATAATGAATAATCAGTATTATTCATATCGGGTTGTCCAAGTGCTCAACGAGTACACTTCATATTGTGAGACTCTCTAAGTTTAGGTTTATCCGTCACGAAATCCAATTTCGTATCCATAATCCACCCACTCATAGATTATAACGACCATGGATAATCTCGCTAAACTATGCAAGTCGAGGTCATTGCATACGTATAATCCCTCTGTCACATGCCATCTATATTATACTTGGGATATATATGAGAACATCAAATCGGTTCGGTATAATATAGTCGACTTTCAATTTACGATCTTTAAATAACACTCGAAACTGATTTCTGAAGTTATACCACGGCCATGGATTTACTAGATCGTTAACACGTGAGGATGCCTATGCCCTGTACACAGGACTGACAGATCCTCTCTTGATACGCATTGGATATCATGAGCATCAGTCCACACCCAACGAACACGTGGAGGTCTGATCTAAATAGATCGGTGACGTGACTGCCATCAAAGTGTGGAGGATAACTCATATATCCCACTGTGGTATCTCAAGTCGAAGGACCACTCTGCTCGCTCAACTCGAGAAGATTACTATTGACGTTGGTGTACCATCTATTAGGAAATCTTCAGTGAGTCGTTCAGTGTTTATCAAATAAACACCTACATGTCTATACGAGTCTCCCGAGACTCATGGTTCATTGGGATAAACCATCGGACCAAGTCCGATATACGACATGTACTGGTCTCAGCGGATTTTACTAACCGACCCGTGGTAGTAAATCTTGACCATGAACTTTATTTAAGGATATACATCTTATAGTGCGCTTCCCAATGTCAATTACAAACTACGTTGTAACTGCGCACTACATTGTAAATCCTAGGGTCTTTGTCTAATATACACGTATCACTAAACCATATTTAGTTTCGATCTAATCATAATCAGATATCTAATCGTAATTAGATCGAATAAGTGTATAAAAGACAATGGTGCTACCATTAAATTAATAATATTATGGAAAATAGAATTATTCGTATTTATGAATCGGACATAAATACGATCCGGATTGGCACTCCGAACACCAACCCTAACAAGAAATACATGAGAACGATATTTGTTTTCGATGCACATCGCTCTTCATTTCTTAACGCATGCAATACACAAAAAGAACAAACAAAAGTAGGATTTGATATGTTATCTTTAGTATTAAGCTTTTTGCGAAGATTCTTCATATGATTATTCAGCTTCAAACTTTGATCAACTATAGGAATATAGTCATCATCTGTAATTAATAGGATGTTTTATGTCTTATTGTTTCAATGTGCATGACTAAAAAAATGTATTAAGATTCTATTATGATATATTATTGATACTGACTGTGTAAGGTTTTGGAGTTAGCGCGGAAGCATTCATGTGACTGAAATTTAATATTTTCTCCAAAACCACTTTAAGGATCGTGGTTATATCGTTGTTGATGTAAATAATATACTATTAAATTAATCTATATTAATTTTAACATACATGTAACAAATTTCATTTATCAATATAAATAATAATTTACTAATAATAAAATATATATTGATGTGCTTATTATCTTTCTTGAGCCTTTTGAATATCCTCTTTAATTTTTCCCTTGTAATAATGCATCAAGTATTGCACCTCTAGTTGGCACACTAACACTCCTCTACGAACAAATCGTTCACACTTTTTTGAGAACAAAAAAAAACTCATTTTCTTTTCTATTGCATATATATCTAATATATATTGGCATCAACATGCGCATGCTTAATATATATATATATATATATCGATCAATGTGCAAAGTCTTTTGCATGCATATCAGTATGCAAACTTCAATTGCTTATATTAAAACAACAATTGAATTGCTTCTCACGTGAACACATGTACAATAGCTTATGTTAAAACCACAAATCCAATTGCTTCTTCAACGTTAGCATATGTATATATAGGCATAGGATTTGTTTCAATTGTATCCCAATATAATAAGACCAATCCAATATCTCTCCAAATCAAATTTGGTTTCTTAAAGATTCTTTCCAAAATAAATCAGAATATTTAATCAAATTAGAAATCCTAATTAAATAAAGACTTTTCTATTTAATCTTAATTAGGACTCTAATTAATTTTGGTGCTAGCCCTATAGATTAAATATTATTTTAGCATAATAATTAATTAACTATTAATTAATTAATTTAACATACTTAATTTTAATTAATAATTAATTAAAATTATATTTATTATAAATATCAAATATTTATTTAAGAATTAAATCTAATTTTATATTTTAAATTGATTAATTAAATTAATATTTATGAAATATATCGACTATCCTAATCTAATTTGAAAATGCCAAAATAATCATTTATTAACTTTTAATAAACATCTTTGAATTTGTAACATAAACGAGAACTATATTGTGCGACCGTCCTAGGTTCATTATCGAGTAGCAGTGGAATAAGATTAACTCTTTAATATTTCATCTCTATGATATTCCACAGATCATGGGTAATCGCCTAGCAGTAAGGCATGACTCCTAGTCGATGAATGAAGTTGGAAAACATGTAAACCTATCAGAATACACTTCGAACATGTCATTCATTCCTTCTGATATCTATGTTTCTTATCGAGTCTAGGATCATGGTAAGGTCAAATCCTTATACTCAACATATCTTTAAACTTCATCATGTGGATTTGATATCTCTAAGATATTGACTGCTTTGGCCAAAGACCTATATCCTCAACTTTGAGTTTCCTTGAAACATCTCTTACTTTTATTGTCAAAGATATCGGATCCCATCTTGAAGCATACATGACTTCGTACGTCAATCGCTCAAGGCCATCTATCATTTATTCAAAGGATGTGGATAGTCGAATGAGGATATACTAGTGAACCAAGAATACTATCGCACAAGTCATCATATGATCTCAGGTTAAATGATATGATGACACTGTAACATCCCCAATACGGGAATGTTACCGGCAAGCAACAGATCCCCACTGTCGCCTAAGCCTCTAACTCATGCACTAGAAAACTTGCTCTTATCTTAATGTTATGCAATGTTATTATTAATCACATATGCAAACTTAAAAACTTAATTAAACTGAGGTGCGAGATCATGAATATATATATATATATATATATATATATATATATCTGAAAGTATTTATAATATGTATACAACGTCAAACACATGTCAATGATACAAAAAATGACATCCAGAGAACTATATTCTATATGAACATAGATCTGGAAAGATGGACCCGATGACTAGTGACTGTAGCATAACACTTGTCCTCGATTTGGGTCCCCAAAAGTAGTACATGGCTCACCAAAAGAAGAATCCTGCAAAAGAACTGGGAAATGGTGGGGGTGAGTCATGAGGATATCAGTGAGTGGAGCTACAAAATAAGAAACTGACTGAGTAAAATGATTTATTCTTAAAGTGCTTCTGAAATCTTTGTTTGAAAACTGATTCTTTTCTTTTAAGCTGGAGAAAACCTTTTATGTGAAGAAAATCTCTGGTACTGAGGAAAACTTGACGTATGAGGGCGTTACGTATCGCCGTCCCCCCATACGCCTAACTAGTGATCTTGGGGGGTTACATATCGACGTCCCCCAAGCTATTGAACTAGAGCTGGCAGTGCTGATCCATGCTACTAGCTGACCCTGAAACTAGGGTCTAAGGGCGTTACGTATCGCCATCCCTCTAGCCTTGAACTACATGTGCACACGATCTATGTCTGTCAGTTCCATAAGTAAGAGCTGAGGTGGGTTTTTCCCCTATGCCTCGAAAAAAAATATAAAACTCATGCTTTTAAATCTCAAGGCTTTCAAATCAACCTTGCATAAAAAAGTAACTGATAATTTAATAAGGCTAACGCCCTAAAGCTTTTAAAAATAAATCTTGAAACAAATCTTGATCATTGATAAGTAATGTAAATAAATTTAAAAGAAAGATCTCCGCTCACAGATTTGAAGTCTGGTCAAGTTTCCTTCACGTCACTGGGGGCGAACATGGCTCCTGATGAGTATCTATATGGAATACATGGGTTAGAATCATAAGTTATAAAATACGGTTCGAAATCAAATTAAGTTCCTTGACCTAGTTGGATTACTCCCTTAGAATATTTCTATCCCTTAAAAGAAATGTAAAATAAAATTCAGACCCTTAGTTACGCTTCGCGACTTCTGGAAAAAAATTCTAGTTTTGGGTACGCGTCGCGACGCCAGTCCATCTGCGTCTCACCGCGACCTTGTTAAATATGTGCATGCTTCTGCCTCGTTTGCGTCGCGATGCAAGCTTGGCGCGTCGCGACGCGACGCCGATTCCAGGACCAGATTTTCATCCCTTCAATGATTAACTCCAAACCTTTTACATATCCAACACAAGCAAATACAATCATCTAATATCATTATATCAGACTTTCAACATCTCAACTCCCTCCAAAACTCCTAATCTTTACATAATGTTCTCATTAAAATTGAAAACAAAAAGTTCCCCAAATGTGATTTTCTAACTTCAACACCCATCAATAATCACAATACTAGCCATCAACAACATACTACCAACACCCAAACTTCAAGAACTCGCAACTTAAGATTTGGGTCAAAAGCTTCTTACCTCAATTCAATCTTCTTTCTTCCTTAACAATGATTGTTGATCCCATTCTTCTTTCTTCTTGAGTTTATTTTGATGAACTATCCTTGATAAGTTTCAATTCTTGCTAAGAAAATGCAAACTTTCTCTCTTTCTCTCCTCTCCCTCTAACTCACGTTTATGCCAAAGGAAATGGAAGCATTTTTCTCATTTTTCTTTTTTTATCAATTACTTAGTCAATTTTCTAGAAAAATCTAGGTAACTAAATTGTTGGGCCTTGGGCTTCTTTCTTTCTTTTCTTTTTAATTTGTTGTTGGGCCTTAAAAGAGCAAAGGAAAGTTGGACTTAAAATTAAGTGGGTGTTCGTTGTCCCTAAATCGATCCCGAAAATTATTTACTAGCCCGGAAAAGAAAACACCATGCGTCCCTAGCCGAACAAAAATATTTGGGGTCGTTACAGACACTAATGTATTATTTCGAAGATCAATGACTTTAGATAATATTACCATGTGATCTTACGCTTCTGTGGTCGTGTTCGATATTTAATTCTACCAATGAAACATCTATTGTCTGTGTCCTTATGATATGAGACTCATCATCCATTCTATTAACATCATATGTCAATCTAGGGGACACACAACAATATTGGTCAAGTGATATATTATTATCCTGTATAACAATCATATTTTACCAAGAACTTAATTTTGAGACATATATAAATATCATTGAGTCTAATAATCACAAATATCTTTTGGATTAACGATATTCATTTGACATAATGTCTCATGACATACACATAAAATATGTATGTAATAATGTGTAGTTAACAAATGTCTTTTATTAATAAATAATAAACTATATTACAAATATTATGCCTTAAATCATTACATACATAACTGATTTTAGAACATACACTCTAACAAACTGGACATGACAATAATAATGTTTTGAATGTTTTAGGTTGTATTTTATTTTCAATTATTTCTTGAAAGCATTAAGAATTGGAGCTGTTTGTGCTTATTGTTTTGAATGTATAAATCTTGATTTTGAGTTATTTTAGTTGATTATGGGTATTTATAAATGAATGTGTTTTTGTGTGTATGTGAGTGCTTGTAAATGCCACAAAAGTAGCCAGGCAAAGCAACTGTCATATTTAATTTTCACAATTTCCAAGGGTAAACTCGACTTTTCTCGTTAAATAACAATCGAAGGGAAATTTCAATTTTTTGCTAAAAATTGATGCTCTTCAAACGGAGTGAAATTTTGAGTGGAAAATGTCTATTTTTAAAAATTTAGGGTGAATCATCCTTAATTTTTAAAAATGAGAGATTTTTTTAAACTTTCCTTAAAAATCAAGTAGACATATTTTTCTTAAATAAAAAAAGATTAAAAAAATAAAAATTCATGTTTTCACGCATCTTTATGTAATTTATAGTGATCATGATACATTTTGCTTGGCTATTAAAAAAAATATTTTAATAGAAGTTTAAATATTTTTTGGGACATTTTAATAAATATATACAAATGTTAGATGTTAAGATTATTGTTTCATTTAACGGGTCATATGACATCTAAAATCTATTTTATCACTTAAAATATATTATTTATTTAAAAAAATATATTTAATTATCAAATAACAAAAACGCTAATTAAAAAAATAATATAAAAGTTGAAAACTCGAACATATTTATAAAATCAAGTCACTTTCAGCCGAACGCTATGCACAATAAAAAAAATAACACACATATTTTTCTCCGACAAGGTAAGATTGATTTGGTTAAACTATATCTTTAATTAATTTGTTTTACATGGTGAATGAAGAGCATGGAGATGGATCAATCTTGCGACGCCTCTATTATTTATTTAAAAAGTTTATATTATCACTTAAAATATTATTAAATAATTTTGTTGACGGTGGATTTTGGTCTCAGGATAATATGGGAATATCACCTCCGAGATAATCCTCCTTCAATAGTGAATTTGTTTGGTTATGGGGGACCAAAAGCAAACTTAGCAAAAGACAGATAAATGCACCAATCAACAAGGAGATTTAACGTGGTTCGGCGGATCTTGGTCCGACCTACGTCCACGGGCACAAACAGGATGATACTTTTTATTACTGAAATATGCTTCTCAGATCTTTTTTGTGTTTACAAGTCAGAGCTTGATGATTCTGATGCCCACTTTTTTACCTTCAACTTGTCACCCCCTTTACCTATGCTCTACCCTCCTATTTATAATAGTGTAGAAATCATATTCCTATTTGTACAAGAATTTCCTAGTTGAAACAATTTCATTTCCCATAAGGATTCCTAGTCAAAATTGTTCCCTTTTCCCATAAGGATTCCTAATCAAAACTACATTTACTTATTTTATCATATTTGGACACTGACTCATCAGTTTTCCCCATGAAAGTAGGATAACTTATCTTCTGGAGCATATCCCGCCATATTCCCGGTCTTCATGAGGTCGGTCATGATGGTCCTTTGAACTGATTTTGACCAAGGAGGGAATTTACCCTTTTACCCATGTCGTGTTGCTTAAATATCATAGTGCCTAAAAAAC
>SKCR01048037.1:0-40661 GCA_019454045.1 Zanthoxylum bungeanum | reverse complement strand
TAGATGTTGATGGTGTTTTTTAGGCACTATGATATTTAAGCAACACGACATGGGTAAAAGGGTAAATTCCCTCCTTGGTCAAAATCAGTTCAAAGGACCATCATGACCGACCTCATGAAGACCGGGAATATGGCGGGATATGCTCCAGAAGATAAGTTATCCTACTTTCATGGGGAAAACTGATGAGTCAGTGTCCAAATATGATAAAATAAGTAAATGTAGTTTTGATTAGGAATCCTTATGGGAAAAGGGAACAATTTTGACTAGGAATCCTTATGGGAAATGAAATTGTTTCAACTAGGAAATTCTTGTACAAATAGGAATATGATTTCTACACTATTATAAATAGGAGGGTAGAGCATAGGTAAAGGGGGTGACAAGTTGAAGGTAAAAAAGTGGGCATCAGAATCATCAAGCTCTGACTTGTAAACACAAAAAAGATCTGAGAAGCATATTTCAGTAATAAAAAGTATCATCCTGTTTGTGCCCGTGGACGTAGGTCGGACCAAGATCCGCCGAACCACGTTAAATCTCCTTGTTGATTGGTGCATTTATCTGTCTTTTGCTAAGTTTGCTTTTGGTCCCCCATAACCAAACAAATTCACTATTGAAGGAGGATTATCTCGGAGGTGATATTCCCATATTATCCTGAGACCAAAATCCACCGTCAACAAAATTATTTAATAATATTTTAAGTGATAATATAAACTTTTTAAATAAATAATAGAGGCGTCGCAAGATTGATCCATCTCCATGCTCTTCATTCACCATGTAAAACAAATTAATTAAAGATATAGTTTAACCAAATCAATCTTACCTTGTCGGAGAAAAATATGTGTGTTATTTTTTTTATTGTGCATAGCGTTCGGCTGAAAGTGACTTGATTTTATAAATATGTTCGAGTTTTCAACTTTTATATTATTTTTTTAATTAGCGTTTTTGTTATTTGATAATTAAATATATTTTTTTAAATAAATAATATATTTTAAGTGATAAAATAGATTTTAGATGTCATATGACCCGTTAAATGAAACAATAATCTTAACATCTAACATTTGTATATATTTATTAAAATGTCCCAAAAAATATTTAAACTTCTATTAAAATATTTTTTTTAATAGCCAAGCAAAATGTATCATGATCACTATAAATTACATAAAGATGCGTGAAAACATGAATTTTTATTTTTTTAATCTTTTTTTATTTAAGAAAAATATGTCTACTTGATTTTTAAGGAAAGTTTAAAAAAATCTCTCATTTTTAAAAATTAAGGATGATTCACCCTAAATTTTTAAAAATAGACATTTTCCACTCAAAATTTCACTCCGTTTGAAGAGCATCAATTTTTAGCAAAAAATTGAAATTTCCCTTCGATTGTTATTTAACGAGAAAAGTCGAGTTTACCCTTGGAAATTGTGAAAATTAAATATGACAGTTGCTTTGCCTGGCTACTTTTGTGGCATTTACAAGCACTCACATACACACAAAAACACATTCATTTATAAATACCCATAATCAACTAAAATAACTCAAAATCAAGATTTATACATTCAAAACAATAAGCACAAACAGCTCCAATTCTTAATGCTTTCAAGAAATAATTGAAAATAAAATACAACCTAAAACATTCAAAACATTATTATTGTCATGTCCAGTTTGTTAGAGTGTATGTTCTAAAATCAGTTATGTATGTAATGATTTAAGGCATAATATTTGTAATATAGTTTATTATTTATTAATAAAAGACATTTGTTAACTACACATTATTACATACATATTTTATGTGTATGTCATGAGACATTATGTCAAATGAATATCGTTAATCCAAAAGATATTTGTGATTATTAGACTCAATGATATTTATATATGTCTCAAAATTAAGTTCTTGGTAAAATATGATTGTTATACAGGATAATAATATATCACTTGACCAATATTGTTGTGTGTCCCCTAGATTGACATATGATGTTAATAGAATGGATGATGAGTCTCATATCATAAGGACACAGACAATAGATGTTTCATTGGTAGAATTAAATATCGAACACGACCACAGAAGCGTAAGATCACATGGTAATATTATCTAAAGTCATTGATCTTCGAAATAATACATTAGTGTCTGTAACGACCCCAAATATTTTTGTTCGGCTAGGGACGCATGGTGTTTTCTTTTCCGGGCTAGTAAATAATTTTCGGGATCGATTTAGGGACAACGAACACCCACTTAATTTTAAGTCCAACTTTCCTTTGCTCTTTTAAGGCCCAACAACAAATTAAAAAGAAAAGAAAGAAAGAAGCCCAAGGCCCAACAATTTAGTTACCTAGATTTTTCTAGAAAATTGACTAAGTAATTGATAAAAAAAGAAAAATGAGAAAAATGCTTCCATTTCCTTTGGCATAAACGTGAGTTAGAGGGAGAGGAGAGAAAGAGAGAAAGTTTGCATTTTCTTAGCAAGAATTGAAACTTATCAAGGATAGTTCATCAAAATAAACTCAAGAAGAAAGAAGAATGGGATCAACAATCATTGTTAAGGAAGAAAGAAGATTGAATTGAGGTAAGAAGCTTTTGACCCAAATCTTAAGTTGCGAGTTCTTGAAGTTTGGGTGTTGGTAGTATGTTGTTGATGGCTAGTATTGTGATTATTGATGGGTGTTGAAGTTAGAAAATCACATTTGGGGAACTTTTTGTTTTCAATTTTAATGAGAACATTATGTAAAGATTAGGAGTTTTGGAGGGAGTTGAGATGTTGAAAGTCTGATATAATGATATTAGATGATTGTATTTGCTTGTGTTGGATATGTAAAAGGTTTGGAGTTAATCATTGAAGGGATGAAAATCTGGTCCTGGAATCGGCGTCGCGTCGCGACGCGCCAAGCTTGCATCGCGACGCAAACGAGGCAGAAGCATGCACATATTTAACAAGGTCGCGGTGAGACGCAGATGGACTGGCGTCGCGACGCGTACCCAAAACTAGAATTTTTTTCCAGAAGTCGCGAAGCGTAACTAAGGGTCTGAATTTTATTTTACATTTCTTTTAAGGGATAGAAATATTCTAAGGGAGTAATCCAACTAGGTCAAGGAACTTAATTTGATTTCGAACCGTATTTTATAACTTATGATTCTAACCCAGTGTATTCCATATAGATACTCATCATGAGCCATGTTCGCCCCCAGTGACGTGAAGGAAACTTGACCAGACTTCAAATCTGTGAGCGGAGATCTTTCTTTTAAATTTATTTACATTACTTATCAATGATCAAGATTTGTTTCAAGATTTATTTTTAAAAGCTTTAGGGCGTTAGCCTTATTAAATTATCAGTTACTTTTTTATGCAAGGTTGATTTGAAAGCCTTGAGATTTAAAAGCATGAGTTTTATATTTTTTTTCGAGGCATAGGGGAAAAACCCACCTCAGCTCTTACTTATGGAACTGACAGACATAGATCGTGTGCACATGTAGTTCAAGGCTAGAGGGATGGCGATACGTAACGCCCTTAGACCCTAGTTTCAGGGTCAGCTAGTAGCATGGATCAGCACTGCCAGCTCTAGTTCAATAGCTTGGGGGACGTCGATATGTAACCCCCCAAGATCACTAGTTAGGCGTATGGGGGGACGGCGATACGTAACGCCCTCATACGTCAAGTTTTCCTCAGTACCAGAGATTTTCTTCACATAAAAGGTTTTCTCCAGCTTAAAAGAAAAGAATCAGTTTTCAAACAAAGATTTCAGAAGCACTTTAAGAATAAATCATTTTACTCAGTCAGTTTCTTATTTTGTAGCTCCACTCACTGATATCCTCATGACTCACCCCCACCATTTCCCAGTTCTTTTGCAGGATTCTTCTTTTGGTGAGCCATGTACTACTTTTGGGGACCCAAATCGAGGACAAGTGTTATGCTACAGTCACTAGTCATCGGGTCCATCTTTCCAGATCTATGTTCATATAGAATATAGTTCTCTGGATGTCATTTTTTGTATCATTGACATGTGTTTGACGTTGTATACATATTATAAATACTTTCAGATATATATATATATATATTCATGATCTCGCACCTCAGTTTAATTAAGTTTTTAAGTTTGCATATGTGATTAATAATAACATTGCATAACATTAAGATAAGAGCAAGTTTTCTAGTGCATGAGTTAGAGGCTTAGGCGACAGTGGGGATCTGTTGCTTGCCGGTAACATTCCCGTATTGGGGATGTTACAGTGTCATCATATCATTTAACCTGAGATCATATGATGACTTGTGCGATAGTACTCTTGGTTCACTAGTATATCCTCATTCGACTATCCACATCCTTTGAATAAATGATAGATGGCCTTGAGCGATTGACGTACGAAGTCATGTATGCTTCAAGATGGGATCCGATATCTTTGACAATAAAAGTAAGAGATGTTTCAAGGAAACTCAAAGTTGAAGATATAAGTCTTTGGCCAAAGCAGTCAATATCTTAGAGATATCAAATCCACATGATGAAGTTTAAAGATATGTTGAGTATAAGGATTTGACCTTACCATGATCCTAGACTCGATAAGAAACATAGATATCAGAAGGAATGAATGACATGTTCGAAGTGTATTCTAATAGGTTTACATGTTTTCCAACTTCATTCATCGACTAGGAGTCATGCCTTACTGCTAGGCGATTACCCATGATCTGTGGAATATCATAGAGATGAAATATTAAAGAGTTAATCTTATTCCACTGCTACTCGATAATGAACCTAGGACGGTCGCACAATATAGTTCTCGTTTATGTTACAAATTCAAGGATGTTTATTAAAAGTTAATAAATGATTATTTTGGCATTTTCAAATTAGATTAGGATAGTCGATATATTTCATAAATATTAATTTAATTAATCAATTTAAAATATAAAATTAGATTTAATTCTTAAATAAATATTTGATATTTATAATAAATATAATTTTAATTAATTATTAATTAAAATTAAGTATGTTAAATTAATTAATTAATAGTTAATTAATTATTATGCTAAAATAATATTTAATCTATAGGGCTAGCACCAAAATTAATTAGAGTCCTAATTAAGATTAAATAGAAAAGTCTTTATTTAATTAGGATTTCTAATTTGATTAAATATTCTGATTTATTTTGGAAAGAATCTTTAAGAAACCAAATTTGATTTGGAGAGATATTGGATTGGTCTTATTATATTGGGATACAATTGAAACAAATCCTATGCCTATATATACATATGCTAACGTTGAAGAAGCAATTGGATTTGTGGTTTTAACATAAGCTATTGTACATGTGTTCACGTGAGAAGCAATTCAATTGTTGTTTTAATATAAGCAATTGAAGTTTGCATACTGATATGCATGCAAAAGACTTTGCACATTGATCGATATATATATATATATATATTAAGCATGCGCATGTTGATGCCAATATATATTAGATATATATGCAATAGAAAAGAAAATGAGTTTTTTTTTGTTCTCAAAAAAGTGTGAACGATTTGTTCGTAGAGGAGTGTTAGTGTGCCAACTAGAGGTGCAATACTTGATGCATTATTACAAGGGAAAAATTAAAGAGGATATTCAAAAGGCTCCAAGAAAGATAATAACACATCAATATATATTTTATTATTAGTAAATTATTATTTATATTGATAAATGAAATTTGTTACATGTATGTTAAAATTAATATAGATTAATTTAATAGTATATTATTTACATCAACAACGATATAACCACGATCCTTAAAGTGGTTTTGGAGAAAATATTAAATTTCAGTCACATGAATGCTTCCGCGCTAACTCCAAAACCTTACACAGTCAGTATCAATAATATATCATAATAGAATCTTAATACATTTTTTTAGTCATGCACATTGAAACAATAAGACATAAAACATCCTATTAATTACAGATGATGACTATATTCCTATAGTTGATCAAAGTTTGAAGCTGAATAATCATATGAAGAATCTTCGCAAAAAGCTTAATACTAAAGATAACATATCAAATCCTACTTTTGTTTGTTCTTTTTGTGTATTGCATGCGTTAAGAAATGAAGAGCGATGTGCATCGAAAACAAATATCGTTCTCATGTATTTCTTGTTAGGGTTGGTGTTCGGAGTGCCAATCCGGATCGTATTTATGTCCGATTCATAAATACGAATAATTCTATTTTCCATAATATTATTAATTTAATGGTAGCACCATTGTCTTTTATACACTTATTCGATCTAATTACGATTAGATATCTGATTATGATTAGATCGAAACTAAATATGGTTTAGTGATACGTGTATATTAGACAAAGACCCTAGGATTTACAATGTAGTGCGCAGTTACAACGTAGTTTGTAATTGACATTGGGAAGCGCACTATAAGATGTATATCCTTAAATAAAGTTCATGGTCAAGATTTACTACCACGGGTCGGTTAGTAAAATCCGCTGAGACCAGTACATGTCGTATATCGGACTTGGTCCGATGGTTTATCCCAATGAACCATGAGTCTCGGGAGACTCGTATAGACATGTAGGTGTTTATTTGATAAACACTGAACGACTCACTGAAGATTTCCGAATAGATGGTACACCAACGTCAATAGTAATCTTCTCGAGTTGAGCGAGCAGAGTGGTCCGTCGACTTGAGATACCACAGTGGGATATATGAGTTATCCTCCACACTTTGATGGCAGTCACGTCACCGATCTATTTAGATCAAACCTCCACGTGTTCGTTGGGTGTGGACTGATGCTCATGATATCCAATGCGTATCAAGAGAGGATCCGTCAGTCCTGTGTACAGGGCATAGGCATCCTCACGTGTTAACGATCTAGTAAATCCATGGCCATGGTATAACTTCAGAAATCAGTTTCGAGTGTTATTTAAAGATCGTAAATTGAAAGTCGACTATATTATACCAAACCGATTTGATGTTCTCATATATATCCCAAGTATAATATAGATGGCATGTGACAGAGGGATTATACGTATGCAATGACCTCGACTTGCATAGTTTAGCGAGATTATCCATGGTCGTTATAATCTATGAGTGGGTGGATTATGGATACGAAATTGGATTTCGTGACGGATAAACCTAAACTTAGAGAGTCTCACAATATGAAGTGTACTCGTTGAGCACTTGGACAACCCGATATGAATAATACTGATTATTCATTATACTTCATCGGATTAAATGAGTTAATTCAAATTGTTTAATCGGTTAAGAACGATAACACATGCATTAGGGCATTTTGACCGATCGTAATTATTGTGTATTTGTATTTGATACATAATACGATTAGATACACATTAATTAATTATAAAATGAGATTTTGACACATGCCATAAATATATGTATTTGTTATTTATTGTAAATAAAAATACATATATAATAATAATAATTATTATATTAATTGATTATTTGAATATTTAATTATTAAATATTTGAATAATTAATTAATTAAACCTTTTTCATAAATGTTATGATATATGGTAAGTTATTATTGGACCAAATGGCATGAATTAATTAAACTTAATATGTCCAATGTTGATTGGATGACATAAAGTTTACATTAATTAATTAGATTAATTTTTTTGCCATAAATTGACCAAATTACCCTTGCTTGAGTCGGTCAAGTGGATTAAAAAGGGGAAAATTATTTTCTCTTTCTTCTCCAAGACACCATGGCCGAACATCAAACAAGAAAATCCCTAAAATATGGTTTGTTGAAATCATGAAGAAAAAGGAAGATAAAATCAAAGAAAAGCTTTAGGAAAATGAGAGATTAAAGGTAATCTTCAATCTCCTTAAGTTTTTTGAAAGCTTGTTTCATGTTTCTTGATTTTCTAGAATGAATATAGGGTTTCTTCCTTTTACAAATTTTGGGGCTTTTGATGTTGGTTGATGGATAAGGAAGTTTGAAGCATGTGTGAATGTATATTGAACTAGATTATAGTAATTTGAGTTCAATTTGTTGTTGGAAAACCTTGTTACCATTCTAGAGTGTGATAGTCACTCTTATTATTCCTAGAATTGTTCTAGAGTTATTCATGTGTGGTGACTTTGAATTGGTGTTTGATTAATTAGATTAATCTTGAAAGAATTGGATTTAAGCATGGAAATTAGTTATTGTTGCTTTCGGTTCAGATCTGATTTTTCTGGGCATTTGGTGATGATAATTATGTTTGATCAATGTTTTGGATGTATTTTGAGTGTTGGAAAAATTGTCGGAAATTGTTTCCGAGTTGAAATAAGCGAAAACGGCCAAAAACGGCGTTACCGGATGACTTTTGAGTTAACCAGGTGACGGCTGCCCAACAGTGAATTTGTCACTATTCGGGCAGCCCATGAACTGCCCTGACACTATTGGGGCTGACCTGGGCAGTCCCCATAAGTGTCGGGTGGTCGGTTCGGTTGAAAACGTGTTTTGCGTCATTTTGCGGAAAAATAATTTTCGTAAAAATTCTCGAAGTTTCAACCTTATTTATGTCAATATTTGATATTGAATAAATAGGTTTAGGTGAAATATGAATAAATTATTCATATTAGATATTGAATAATTTATTTGGTATTTTGAAAAAGTTTTAAAATATGATTTCGCCCGAACCGCACTTCCGCTGCGTCCATCGCCCAAAAACTAGTGGAATGTCTAGTCAATGTTATGCATCATAGATGCAGTGGGAGTGTCACTATTGATTCTACTAAATTAGTGGAATCAGTTGCAACTTATGAAGTATTGACTTATGCAGTTGCATTGTGACCCTGTAGATTAGAAGTTTTCATAATAGTGTAGTGCTTGCGGTTGTCTCATAATATTTGGATTTGATTTCTAAATACATATACAACTTAGTAGCTATAGCACAATACTAATATAGCGTCTGAGATATATTAATGTGGAATTTTGATTCTGCAAAATATGAATGATGCTGGCTAAGGAAAATGATTGAGTTTCTTGGACAGACTCAATTTGTTAAAGCGGGCTTACTTGTTGTTGCCTACCTCTTGAGTGCAAGGTGAGCTCTTGAGGGCCATGAGTATATGATATACATTGATATGTGTATAGGATACCATGGATTGGCACTAGAGCAAGTGGGAGAAATTGTTAGGATTGGTGCTCGGAGTGCTAATCCGGATCGTATTTATGTCCGATTCATAAATACGAACAATTCTATTTTCCATAATATTATTAATTTAATGGTAGCACCATTGTCTTTTATACACTTATTCGATCTAATTATGATTAGATATATGATTATGATTAGATCGAAACTAAATCTGGTTTAGTGATACGTGTATATTAGATAAAGACCATATGATTTACAATGTAGTGCGCAGTTACAACGTAGTTTGTAATTGACATTGGGAAGCGCACTATATGATGTATATCCTTAAATAAAGTTCCTGGTCAAGATTTATTAACACGGGTCAGTTAGTAAAATCCGCTGAGACCATTACATGTCATATATCGGACTTGGTCCGATGGTTTATCCCAATGAACCATGAGTCTCGAGAGACTCATATAGACATTTAGGTGTTTATTTGGTAAACACTGAACGACTCACTGAATATTTCATAATAGATGGTACACCAACGTCAATATGAATCTTCTCGAGTTGAGCGAGCATAGTGGTTTTTCGACTTGAGATGCCACAGTGGGATATATGAGTTATCCTCCACACTTTGATGGCAGTCACGTCACCGATCTATTTAGATCAGACCACCGCATATTCGTTGGGTGTGGACTGATGCTCATGATATCCAGTTCGTATCAAAAGAGGATATGTCAGTCCTGTATACAGGGCACAGACATCCTCACATGTTCACAATCTAGTAAATCCATGGTCGTGGTATAACTTCAGAAATCAGTTCCGAGTGTTATTTAAAGATCGTAAATTGAAAGTCGACTATATTATACCGAACGGATTTGACGTTCTCATCTATATCTTAGTTATAATATGGATGGCCTGTGACGGAGGGATTATACATATGAAATGACCTCGACTTGCATAATTTAGCGAGATTATCCGTGGTCATCATAATCCATGAGTGTACTCGATGAGCACTTGGAAAACTCGATATGAATAATACGGATTATTCATTATACTTCACCGGATTAAATGAGTTAATTCGGATCGTTTAATCGGTTAAACGATAACACATGCATTATGACATTTTGGCCGATCGTAATTATTATGTATTTGTATTTGATACATAATACGATTAGATACACATTAATTAATTGTCAAATGAGATTTTGACACATGCCATAAATATATTTATTTGTTATTTATTGTAAATAAAAAAATACATATATAATAATTATTATTATATTAATTGATTATTTGATTATTTGAATATTTAATTATTAAATATTTGAATAATTAATTAATTAAACATTTTTCATAAATGTTATGATATATGGTAAGTTATTAATGGACTAAATGGCTTGAATTAATTAAACTTAATGTGTCCAATGTTGATTGGATGACATAAAGTTTACATTAATTAATTAGATTAATTTTTTGCCATAAATTGACCAAATTACCCTTGCTTGAGTCGGTCAAGTCCATTAAAAAGGGGAAAATTATTTTCTCTTTCTTCTCCAAGACACCATGGCCGAACATCAAACTAGAAAATCCCTAAAATATGGTTTGTTAAATCATGAAGAAGAAAATGAAGATAAAATCAAAGAAAAGCTTTAGGAAAATGAGAGATTAAAGGCAATCTTCAATCTCCTTAAGTTTTTTGAAAGCTTGTTTCATGTTTCTTGATTTTCTAGAATGAATCTAGGGTTTCTTCCTTTTACAAATTTTGGGGCTTTCGATGTTGGTTGATGGATAAGAAAGTTTGAAGCATGTGTGAATGTATATTGAACTAGATTATAGTAATTTAAGTTCAATTTGTTGTTGGACAACCTTGTTGCCATTCTAGAGTGTGATAGCCACTCTTATTATGCCTAGAATTGTTCTAGAGTTATTCATGTGTGGTGACTTTGAATTGGTGTTTGATTAAGTAGATTAATCTTGAAAGAATTGGATTAAAGCATGAAAATTGGTTATTGTTGCTTTCGGTTCAGATCTGATTTTTCTGAGCATTTAGTGATGATAATTTTGTTTGATCAATGTTTTGGATGTATTTGGGTGTGTTGGAACAATTGCCAGAAATTGTTTCCGAATTGAAATAAGCGAAAACGGCCAAAGACGGCGTTACCGGGTGACTTTTGAGTCAACCAGGTGACGGCTGCCCAAACAGTGAATCCGTCACTGTTCGGGCAGCCCATGAATTGCTCTGACACTATTGGGACTGACCTAGGCAGTCCCCATAAGTGTCGGGTGGTCGGTTCGGTTGAAAATGCGTTTTGCGTCATTTTGCGGAAAAACAGTTTTCGTAAAATTTTCACGAAGTTTCAACCTTATTTATGTCAATATTTGATATTGAATAAATAGGTTTAGGTGAAATATGAATAAATTATTATATTAGATATTGAATAATTTATTTGGTATTTTGAAAAAGTTTTAAAATACGATTTCGCCCGAACTGCGCTTTCGCTGCGTCCATCGCCCAATAACCCCCAACATTTGCTAGTTAACATGATAGATCACATAAAATAATCATGCGATATATTAATTAAATACACAAAGTAAATAAAATCACAAATAAATGTAAAGAGTATAGAGAACAAAATATACCTCTCTGCCATCACCAATCACAAATCGTGAGTTTTGTGATTTCTCCAACCGCTTCCTTGAATGTCTTATTATTCAATATCACACAAGAAAATATTCTACCTTGTGTATTACTTAATATATATGGATGCTAATAAAAAAGATTAGGCTTTATGAATTTAGGCACTTAGGCTTTCAAACAAAACAAGTGTAAAAACCTTGCCTTATGGTGTAAGTTTCAATTGCACAAGTAATGAACTCACAAACCTTGACCATCGAGAGATAGATGGAGAGAAATTATGCTAAATTCGTAGGTTTGCATTAGGTCTCAAAACCAACACATAAAGTGTGTTTAAACAGTGTTAGGGTTGGCCAAAAATCACCGAAACCCTTATCATATGTGGCCAAGGGTTAATATGGAAACATATAATCGCATTCATGAGTTTAAATGGTATTGAAATTTACCATGTGGCAAGAAACTCACTTGGGTATTAGGCCAAGCAAATCCTTTAAGATTATTCCAAGCCCTTAAAACCTTGAATAAATGATTTTATAATAAAATCCTTCCAAAATCAGCAAGAAACCGAAAGAAAACCATGCCCTTGGAAACCTATTGATGAGACGCTACTAAGGTTGTCATCCTTAGATAAGTCAAATTCAAACTTGAATAAGGGGAATCTCTCTCTTACAAGCTTATGGCCACAGTGTAGACATTGCATTTTTACGCATAGCCCAATGACAAGTCTTTTATGGGACGCATTCTGAAAGTTGAGGAAATTTGAAGATGAATGCTAGAAAAGAAAAAAACTTCAGGGAATACATCCAAAAGTCGGTCGGGCATCACTTATGTCTGGCTAAACTCACTTCCAGCCAGTAAAGCTGGCCAGATATACCTTGAAAACCCTAGATCCGGTCAGACATGACCCAACTATCCTTGAACGAGAAGATTTTCAGTTACTGAAGTTACGAGATCTGATTATGGTCAGCTAGACATGTAATTCAAATTACACATTCAGCCGGACATGAGTTAATTGGTCAACCCACATACAAAATTCAAAAAGTTGGTATCACGAGCTTGATTACGTCCGTCCGGATATGCATCCCAAACCCTACATCTAGACGGACATATGTCAAACTATAACTACAAATAGATTGCCAATCACTCGAGACAGACATAAAAGATTGGAGAGATTTTGTTCCCCTTCCATTTCTTCCACATCCTCTGCACTATAAAAGAATGCCTTATCCCTTCACAAAGGGAGGTTCCTAAAAGTTCAAATCTACTAAGAGAAACCCCTGCAAACCAAAAACAGGAAATACACAATACCATCATGTGGAGTTCCCTAGTACTGTTGGGGTATATGCCCTAAGCTTCATGTAATGTAAACATAATGATTTGTTATGAAATAAAAGATGTATTTTTCATTTATCAAATGTTTTGATTTAACTCACATATTGTAAATTATCTTATTTATCCTAAATTACTTATGTGCCTTCAGACTTAGTGTACGAGTTTCATACACAGAGGATTTAAGTCTGAAGTTAGTAATATAAAATAGTCCATATAAAGTGGATACTTTGTTTGTAAATTATCTATAGCCGCGGTTGACTGGTGCGTAATCACACATGTATAATGCAAGCGCACGTATCGTTCAAGTAGTATAAAAAGTATCGATCCCACGAGGACATAATACCTAAGCTATTAATTTATGAAGCCAAATTTTTACAAGTATCTAATGGATTGATTTTTTGATTGGAATGGTGACTTTAAATTAAAACAAATAAATAAAATGGCTAGAAAGTAAATTAAGTGAAATTCAATATTAAGAAACTATCCAGGGTTGTGAATCCTTCCAATATCTTTTTAAAGATGAAGTGTTTATTTTACGTTTGTGTAATATATCGGTTTATTAACCTGGAACACGAAATTATGCAAAAGTAATTTACTTTACTAGATTTCCTTACAGGTAAGGAATATACCTATCGGGCGGGGCGGGCAGCCATAATTGGAACTTAATCTTAATGGATTTAGGTAGCTTGTTGACATAGGAATATGATTAATTAAGTTATACTGGGTATTTATATCTGACCATCGGAAGAGCGCCAATTCCCGGTTGTATTTCTTTTGAATACTTATGTAAAACATTATTATTATGAATAATATATGCAGTTTCTATAATATAATGTATCTTTTTATATGGTAAAGACGTAATGACCTTAGAATTATTAGTCATGGTACTGTTGCAAAAGCGTCGCAACTGACATTGAGTAGTATCATGACGTTGTCATTCTCAGACAGTTCCTGGTCAAGGTTTACACTACTTGGTCAGTATAGTAAACCCGTTGAGACCGGTACATGTCGTATACTGGAATATATGATTCTAATGGTTTCTCAATGAACCATTAGTCTTGGAGACTAGTATAGGTTGTGGGGTGTTTATAGTGGATAAACGCTGAACGACTCACCGAAGATTCTTAATGGATGGTACACCAACGTCAATAAGAATCTTCTCGGGTTGAGTAGCACTTGTGATTCTTAGACTTGAGATGCCATTGTGGGCACATGAGACATCTTCTACACTTAGATGGCAGTCACGTCACCGATCTATTTAGATCAGACCTCCGCCTGTTCGTTGGGTGTAGATAGATCCTCAGGGTGTCCTATGTGTATCAAGATAGGATCGTCAGTTCTGTGTACCAGAGCATAGGTAGTCCATATGATTAGCAATCAGATAAAACCATGGGACCGTGGTATAGTTTAGAAGCTAGTTCTAAATATTCTTTTTGAGATTGCTAATAGAATAGTCGACTGGATAATCCCCGTAGAGATTTGACGTTTACATCTATATCTCTGGGATTTATCCGGATACCTGTGACGGAGGAATTATACATTTGCCATGACCTCGACCTGTATGATTTAGCGAGATTATCTGTGATCATCATAATTTACGGGTGGATAAATTATGGACACGAAATTGGTTTTCGTGACGGATATACCTGAATCTAGAGAGTCTCAATAATGAAACATACTCGTAGAGCACTAGAGCAACATTTATAAATAATATTGATTATTTATAAAGTCGTTTAAAGGTTAAACGCAAGATACATGCTAAAGGGACCCGATAGTCATTTACTTAATTATTGTGTATTTACATTTAATACTTGATTAATTAATAACATAAACATTAATTAATAGTCAAATTGAGATATTTGACTAATATCCTAAATGAATATAATATTTGATATTTAATGTAAATATAATACATATATTTAATATATTTGTATTTAATTAATTAATTAATTATTTAATTGTTAAATGATTAAATTAATTAAAATATAAATATCTTAACTTTGGATATTTGTTTTAAAATGATTAAGTTGCCTTTGTTGACTTAATATAATATCTCATAAAGTGTTTTAGATATTTATGTCAAGTTGATTTAAATGAAATTGAAATTAATATTTTGTATTAGCCTTTACCATTTCGGCCAAGGGCTTTTCCAAACAAGTATATATTGTTTTTCATTTCATTTCATTTCTAACCTAATACACTTTCACACAAAACTCCATTGAAGAAAGCAAAAGAAGCTAGAGTGAAAGAAAGAAAAAACAAAGGAAAAAGCTTGGTTTTAGTAAGTTTCTTCAACTTACTATTAGAAAGGAAAATTTCCTAAGGATCTAGGCTACATCTTGTGATGTTCTTATGTTATTCTTTTCTTTATTCTTTGTGTTTTGATGATGGAAGTTTTGTTAAAGTATGAGCATGTAAGATGAAGGAAGCTTGTGACTATTGTAGTTATAAGTATTCTTTTATGGTTTTGGAAACCTTGTTGCTAATCTAGAGTTGTTGACCCACTCTTAGATGACCTAGATTTGATCTTGAGTTGTTTCATTGTGTTGAGACTTTGATTGGATGGAAGAATGATGATTAAAGTAATTGATTTAAACAATTTGGTTTAATTGTTCATTTTAGAAATTTGAAAAATTAGGGTTTAATACCTCATCGAAATTTGGGGCTTTTCATTTATGTTGTGTATAAGGATGTGTATATGATGCATATAAAGTTTCATGTTGATTGGATTACATCTTGATGTTTTGAAGCATGAAATGACAAAGTGCACAATTTGGCACCCTAATGGTGCTCTCGGCCAAGGAGTGGAAATTTGGGGATTTTGGTTGCCTTGGTGTTTTGATGTTTTGAACATGCTAAGTTCATCTCAGAAATAATTTAGAATCATTCAAAATTGATTTGATCAATTTCGGACTAAAATGGACAAAGTACCAAGTGTAAGGGCAATTTGGTAAATTCACTTAAAATGATTTATTGAATTTTATTTCATAATTTGATTATTGGATAATTAAGTAAATATGTTTATTTAATTATCCGAGAAAAAGTTTTGAAAATTTTGAAATCGGAAAAATTGATTTTCCACCGCTTCCGCTGCGTTACCGGATTTAGCCCCCTAAAACCCTACAAAATGGTATCAGAGCGAGTCTGATTCTAGGCCCCCCTAAAATGATTAGCTTTAATTAAATCAATGTTTAATCATGTTTTCTTGACTTTATGCATGCTTATTAGAATCTAATTTGGTTAGATTTATGGTGTATGACACTTAGCGGAAAATCCCTAATTAATAAGGTTTTAATGTAATTATGTATTTGATGCATGTTATGTGGTCCGTCTTGTCAATACGGTTTATGAATACTCCTCTGTGACTACATCCGAGACCGTGCCTCTGCTATGAGGGTTGTAGCCGATAGAGATTTATTTATACCGGATGTATATTAGTTACTAGATAAATTCAAGCGAAAGCGGAATTCTGAACGTGCCCTAGCTGTTTGATTACGTAAGTAACTTGAGTTTATCATTGACGAGTTTAACCTTGGTACGTCTCCTTGTGGGCCTGCCTTCGCAGCGACAACGAGAAACGACCAGGACCGGAAACCAAGGAGTCACTATTGAGTGATTGACAAATGAGTTCTCTACCTGATGAATAACGTAGGCGAGACCGTGCCTCTGCTGTGAGCTGAAATATATTAACGGGATCCACTTTTCACAATTATATTTAATTTAATATAAATCTTTGTATTCTGTTTGGGGATTACAGTATTGCATGATTTAGTGGGGAGAGGCATTTTTAGATTAAAAATCCATGATCTAGTTTATGCTTATGATATTATATGAAACTGCTTAATTTCTGCTAACCGTTTTTTCGTGATCTATATGATAGATTGGCGATGGCGGCACAATCCACAAATCATTTGCACGTATGCTTGATGCGAACAAACTGAAAGGCGCTGAGAACTTCGCCGACTGGGAATTGGATTTGAGAATTGTCCTCGATTCCGAAAAGTTGGATATGTTCTTGAGGGTCCGTTGCCCCTTGCTGTGGGTGCGGATGCTACGGAGGAGGAACGCCAAGTTTATGAAACTTGGAAGGATGATGATTTAAGGGTTAAATCATTACATCATTAGTTCACTGTCTCCGAAACTCAAGAAACAATACTACGGTATGCTAGATTCGTATAGTATGATGACGCGATTGAGACAATCGTTTGAGAACCAAGAACAAGTGATTGTTCACAAAGTCACAATGGAACTGTTCCATGCGCGTCTGGATGAGGGGCAAGATGTTAGCCCACATGTTCTTCAGATGATCGATTTGATCGATCAATTGAGGCAACAAAATCTCATCTTGAATGACATTCTCGGTATGAGTGTCATTCTTGGTTCACTTCCAGCTTCATATCGCCAGTTCGTGATGTACTTCAACATGAATGGGACTGTCTGTACCTACCAAGAGCTACATAGGATTGGCTCAGGTCAGAAGAGGACCTTAAGAAGGGAGTACCGACTCGCCCTCCGAGATCTACTTCTCTCTCTGCTTCTTCCCAGACTAGTCAAAGGGAAAGAAGAAGAAAGGGAAGAAGAGGAAGGCTTTTGGTCCTCAACAACAGGCAAAGATAGCTAAGCCCAAGAGGGCTTCTGAAGACAAATGCCACCACACTGCGGCAAAGTCGGGCATTGGAAAAAGAATTGTCCTGATTACATCGCCCAGCTGAGGAGAGATAGAGCATCTACATCAGGTACATTTATTTTTCCAGTTATTGATATATCTTTGGCTTGTGACCGGTACAATTACATCCAACTGGATTTTAGATTCTGCTTGTCCCATTCACATTTGCAATTCGTTGCAGGTGCTGAAGGAAAGTAGGAGGCTGAAGCCCGGAGAGATGCAGTTTCGATTCGGGAGTGGAGACTCTTTGGATACAGTTGCAGTGGGAGTATGCGAGATCTCATTGCCAAATGGGACACTTTTGTTAAATGAATGCCATTTTGTACCATGATGTGTAGCTAATATTATATCACTTTTTGTATTGGATACAGAAGGCTTTTGTATTAATATTAAAAACAGTTCTTTATATTTGTATGATAGAAATAATATTCAGATCCTTAGTTGTCCAAACCAGCATGGTCATTATACATTGCAAACTTCAAAAGATATTTTAAATACTGGAGTTAATAATGTAGTTTACCTGTAATTAATGATACTGAACTTTGGCATATGCGGCTTGGTCACATTGGCGTTAAACGCCTTACCCAATTGGTTAGGAATGGTTTGATACCAGATCTTACCATTGAATCCTATCCAACTTGTGAATCCTGTATTCAGGTAAGATGACCAAAGCCTCATTTTCTGGTGTTGGACACAGCGCCACTAACTTACTAGAACTCGTACATTCTAATGTATGTGGTCCACTAAGTCAAACTGCTCACAGTGGTTATTCGTACTTCGTTACCTTTACCGATGATCTGTCATGGTACGGTTATGTCTATTTGATGCGACATAAATCGGAAACCTTTGAAAAGTTCAAAGAATTCTGAAATGAAGTAGAAAAACAAACCGGTCCATATATTAAATGCCTCAATCAGATCGAGGCGGTGAATATATGAGTGGTGAGTTCATGGATTATATGAAGGAGAATGGGATTCTCGCTCAATATACTCCTCCAGGTACTCCACAACACAATGGAGTGTCTGAGAGGAGAAATCAGACTTTATTGGATATGGTCCGATCATGTTGAGTTTCACAGATTTGCCCTATTATTTATGGGGCTACTCTCTTTTAAACAGCTGCACATCTTTTGAACAAGATTCCTTCAAAAGCTGTTCATATGACTCCGTATCAGATATGGTTCGGTAGGAGACCAAATCTTAATTATATTAAGGTTTGGGGTTGTCCTGCCTATCTCAGGGTGACTCAGCAAGATAAGCTTTCGCCTCGAGGGTAAAAGTTTAGGTTTGTCGGATATCCTTCGAATATGAGGGGATATCTTTCTATGATACCGAGCATCGAAATGTGTTCGTAGCTCGCTTCGTAAAATTTCTAGAAGTAGAATTTTTGTCAGAAGGTGGTAATCATAGACAAGTTGAGCTTGATGAAGTCCAACCTGAAAACAATGAACCAACAGAGGAAACATAAAGTTCAAGTAGATGAAGGACCTTCAACACAACACACTCCGTAGGTCGGAAAGGGTATCTAGACCTCATGAACGCTTGTATTTGATACAAGAAAAGAGTCTTGATGTTCTCTTAGTTGAAGAGACATATCATTTCACCTATAGAGAATCGATGTTGGACATCGACTCCGTGAAATGGCAAAGTGCCATGAAATCCGAGATAGACTCAATGCATGAGAATCAAGTTTTGGACTTGGTTCTGCTTCCTGAAAGAATTGTTCCTATCAGTTGTAAATGGGTTTACAAGAGGAAGCGCGGGCCTGACGGTAAGGTTGAAACTTACAAGGCACGACTGGTAGCAAAAGGTTACACGCAGCGACCTGGCGTCGACTACGATGAAATTTTTTCGCCGGTAGCAATACTTAAGTCTATTCGGATTTTGTTTTCTATAGCTGCATATCATGACTACGAGATTTGGCAAATGGATGTCAAAACGGCTTTTCTAAATGGATTTCTTGATGAAGAAATCTATATAGAACAGCCAGAAGGTTTTGCGTCCAGCGAAAACTCGGGCATGGTATGTAAGCTTAAGAAGTCCATTTATGGACTTAAATAAGCTTCACGAAGTTGGAATCTTCGATTCGACGAGATTATTAGATTGTCTGGTTTTCTCAAGAATTCAGGAGAATCTTGTGTGTATCAAAAGGCCAGTGGGAGCATGGTCGTATTTTTAGTCCTATATGTTGATGACATCCTAATCATTGGGAATGATTTAGGTATGTTACAAAGGGTAAAAGCGTACCTCTGTAAGAATTTCTCCATGAAGGACCTGGTAGAAGCTTCCTATGTTTTAGGGATAAAACTCTATAGAGATAGACAAAGGAGGCTGATTGGGTTATCCAATCAACGTACATAGATAAGATCTTGGAACGGTATAGTTTTGGTAATGTAAGACAGCAAACATACCGTTCAGACATGGGATTCATCTTTCCAAGAAGATGTGTCCACAAACAGAAGATGAGAAGGTTAGAATGTCTAACCAACCTTATGCTTCATGTTTGGGTAGCATAATGTGTGCCGTGTTTACCCTTAACGGAGGTGCAGTTTGTTGGAAGAGTTCCAAACAGGGATCAACAGCAGATTCCACCACTGAGGCGGAATATATTGCAGCTTCTGAAGCTGCAAAAGAGGCTGTGTGGAGAAAGAACTTTATCACAGAATTGGGAGTTGTCCCAAGTATCGAGAATGCGATTCTGTTATACTGTGATAATACTGGAGCCATTACGCAAGCAAAGGAACCGAGGGCGCATCAGAATTCGAAGCATGTGGAATGCAAGTACCACATCATTCGTGAGATTGTGTCATGAGTGGATATTGTCGTGTGCAAGGTACCGAGTGAAGATAATGTAGCAGACCCACTGACGAAGGTCATACCTCCGAATCTGTTTGATAAACACGTGGAGTCGATGGGTATTAGATACAATCGATATTGGCACTAGAGCATGTGAGATTTTGTTGGGGTTGGTGCTCAGAGCGCCAATTCCCGGTTGTATTTCTTTTGAATACTTCTGTAAAACATTATTATTAGGAATAATATATGTAGTTTCTACAATATAATGTATCTTTTTATATGGTAAAGATGTAATGACCTTAGAATGATTAGTCATGGTACTGTTGCAAAAGCATCGCAACTGACATTGAGTAGTATCATGACGTTGTCATTCTCAGATAGTTTCTGGTCAAGGTTTACACTACTTGTTCAGTATAGTAAACCCGTTGAGACCGGTACATGTCGTATACTATATATATGATTCCAATGGTTTCTCAATGAACCATTAGTCTTGGAGACTAGTATAGACGTGTGGGTGTTTATAGCGGATAAACGATGAACGACTCACCGAAGATTCTTAATGGATGGTACACCAACATCAATAAGAATCTTCTCGGGTTGAGTAGCACTTGTGATTCTTAGACTTGAGATGCCATTGTGGGCACATGAGAAATCTTCTACACTTAGATGGCAGTCATGTCACCGATCTATTTAGATCAGACCTCTGCTTGTTCGTTGGGTGTAGATAGATCCTCAAGGTGTCCTATGTGTATCAAGATAGGATCCGTCAGTTCTGTGTACCAGAGCATAGGTAGTCCATATGATTAGCAATCAGATAAAACCATGGGCCCGTGGTATAGTTTGGAAGCTAGTTCTAAACATTCTTTTTGAGATTGCTAATAGAATAGTCGACTGGATAATCCCCGTAGAGATTTGACGTTTACATCTATATCTCTGGGATTTATCCGGATACCTGTGACGGAGGAATTATACATTTTCCATGACCTCGACCTGTATGATTCAGCGAGATTATCCGTATCGTCATAATTTACGGGTGGATAAATTATGGACACGAAATTGGTTTTCGTGACGGATTTACCTGAATCTAGAGAGTCTCAATAATGAAACAAACTCGTAGAGCACTAGAGCAACATTTATAAATAATATTGATTATTTATAAAGTCGTTTAAAGGTTAAACGCAAGATAGATGCTAAAGGGACCCGATAGTCATTTACTTAATTATTGTGTATTTACATTTAAAACTTGATTAATTTAAATACATATTAATTAATAGTCAAATTGAGATATTTGACTAATATCCTAAATGAATATATGTATTTGATATTTAATGTAAATATAATAGATATATTTAATATATTGTATTTAATTAATTAATTAATTATTTAATTGTTAAATGATTAAATTAATTAAAATATAAATATCTTAACTTTGGATATTTTTTTTTAAAATGATTAAGTTGCCTTTGTTGACTTAATATAAATATCAATAAAGTGTTTTAGATATTTATGTCAATTTGATTAAATGAAATTGTAAATGAAATTGAAATTAATATTTTTGTATTAGCCTTTACCATTTTCGGCCAAGGGCTTTTCCAAACAAGTATATATTGTTTTTCATTTCATTTCATTTCTATCCTAATACACTTTTCACACAAAACTCCATTGAAGAAAGCAAAAGAAGCTAGAGTGAAAAAAGAAAAACAAAGGAAAAAGGCTTGGTTTTAGTAAGTATTCTCAACTTACTATTAGAAAGGAAATTGTTCCTAAGGATCTAGGCTACATCTTGTGATGTTCTTATGTTATTCTTTTCTTTATTCTTTGTGTTTTTTATGATGGAAGTTTTGTTAAAAGTATTGAGCATGTATGATGAATGAAGCTTATGACTATTGTAGTTATAAGTATTCTTTTATGGTTTTGGAAACCTTGTTGCTAATCTAGAGTTGTTGACCTACTCTTAGATGACCTAGATTTGATCTTGAGTTGCTTCATTGTGTTGAGACTTTGATTGGATGGAAGAATGATGATTAAAGTAATTGATTTAAACAATTTGGTTTAATTTGTTCATTTTGAAGAATTTGAAAAATTAGGGTTTAAGACCTCATCCAAATTTGGGGCTTTTCATTTATGTTGTGTATAAGGATGTGAATATGATGCATATAAAGTTTCATGTTGATTAGATTACATCTTGATGTGTTTTGAAGGATGAAATGACAAAGTGCACAATTTGGCACCCTAATGGTGCTCTCGTCCAAGAAGTGGAAATTTGGGGATTTTGGTTGCCTTGGTGTTTTAATGTTTTGAACATGCTAAGTTCATCTTAGAAATGATTTAGAATCATTCAAAATTGATTTGATCAATTTCGGACTAAAATGGACAAAGTACCAAATGTAAAGGCAATTTGGTAAATCCACTTAAATATGATTTATTGAATTTTATTTCATAATTTGATTATTGGATAATTAAATAAATATGTTTATTTAATTAATCCGAGAAAAAGTTTTGAAATCAGAAAATTTGATTTTCCACCGCTTCCACTGCGTTACTGGATTTAGCCCCTAAAACCCCTACACGATGATGATCGGCACGTCTTCGTCTTCCTCCATATCAAGGACAATAAAATCTGCTAGGAAAATAAATTTGTCAACCTTGACCAGCACATCCTCAACTACACCTGTCGGAAATACGAGCGTTCTATCAACAAGTTGCGGAGAGACTGAGGTGGGCATTGTTTCTCTAATCTGTAATTTCCTGAAAATAGAAAAATGCATCAAGTTAACACTTGCACCTAGATCACACAAAGCCCTACCGAAGTTATACTCTCATATGATGCAAGGAATGGTGAAACTGCCATGATCCTTCAACTTTGGGGGAAGCTTCCTCTGGATAATAGCGTTGCATTCTTCTGTTAATGTTATTGTCTCGTAATCTCCCAATCTTCTCTTTCGTGAAAGAATGTCTTTCATGAATTTGACATAGCTAGGCATTTGTTCCAAAGCTTCTTCAAATGGAATGTTGATATGCAGCTTTTTGAAGACCTTCAAGAATCGAGCAAACTACTTGCCCAATTTGTTTTTCTGGAGACGCTGTGGAAAATGTAGAGGTAGAGTGATTCTTTCTTGATCTTTTTCCTTTGCTTCTTTTTCCTCCATCTGTGGAACTGCTTCTTTTTGAACTTCTTCAATGGTTGCCTTGATTCCAACATCATTGTTGATTTCAGTACCGCTTTTCAAAGTAATGGCTTGACATTGCTCCTTCCCTCTGTTTCTTGGATTTGGTTCTGTGTTGCTGGGAAGATTTCCTGGCTGTCTGTAACTCTGAGCATTGGCCAGTTGTCCAATTTGATTCTCCAGTGCTTTAATAGATGCAGATTGGCTTTGAAACATGGCATCATATTTTTTACCTGAGCTAGCACTTCTGTTATTCCTGGTTCTTTTTCATGCTCCTAGCCTTTGTTTTGCTGTTGGAATCTGGGTGGTGGATAGTTCTTTTGCCCTGAATTGTTGCTCCATGCGAAATTGGGATGATTCATCCACCATGGGTTGTAGGTGTTGGAATATGGATTGTTCCCCTGTCTATTGAAATTGTTAACATAATTCACCGTCTCTTCATGTTGGTTTGGCTCTGGTGCTCCTCCATATGGTGAACTTGTGGATCCAATATTGCCTTGCGTGCTAAAGAGTTTCCATGAATTTGCATATCTGATCCAGCTTGGCATTCACTGTTGTATTAGCTCCAACTTCATAAATTCCAGCAATTTTTTGGATCATGCTCCTTTCTGTTGGCCACAAGGAATTGTTGTTGGCCATTTCTTCAATTAAGTCTCAGGCATGATCTTCTCCTTTTGCCATTAAAGCTCCTCCAGCCGCAGCATCAATTGTGGTTCTCATTATTCCAGAAAGTCCATTATATAATGTTTGGACTTATAGCCACTTTGCAATCTCATGGTAAGGACATTTTCTGAGTAAATCTTTGTACCTTTCCCAACCTTCACAGAGGGATTCTAAGTCATGTTGCACAAAGGATGTAATGTCATTCCTCAGCTTTGCAGTTCTGGCTGGTGGACAATACTTTGCAAGGAATTTGGTGGCTAGAGTGTTCCAAGTTGTGATAGAACTGGTAGTGAATATAGCCAAGCTTTAGCTCTGTCTTTCAAGAATATGGAAAAACATGCAATCTCATTGCTTCTTCAGCCGCTCGGTTGTAATTGAAAGTGTCAAAAACTTCTAGGAATTGCTGATGTGGGCATTAGGATCTTCAGTTGCATTCCCTCCAAACTGAACTGACTACTGTATCATCTGGATGCATGTTTTGATGTCACACACATTTATTGGTAAGGGAGGAAGTACAATACAGGAAATGAAGCCGTCAACACGGGAATAATTCTGTCTGGAATGGGAATTGGTGGTGCAACTTCCAAAGGTTCAGGTTCCATGTTGATTAGTGCTTTTTGCCTTCTCGCCTTTCCCTTCTCAACTGTCTGATTTTTCTTTCAATTTCTGGGTCAAGCGGATGGATTTCGAAGCTTCCGGTTCATCTCATTAGTGTCTGAGAACCTGAAACATAATAAAAAACAATAAGTAAAAAGAAATTACATACAAGTAAAGGTATATAACCTCAAAACTGATAATGAAAGATAAATAAGTCCCCGGCAACGGCGCCAAAAACTTGACCGGTGTGTAATCACATGCGTATAATGCAAGCGCACGTATCGTTCAAGTAGTTTAAAAAGTATCGATCCCACGAGGACTTAATACCTAAGCTATTAATTTATGAAGCCAAATTTTTACAAGTATCTAATGGATTGATTTTTTGATTGGAATGGTGACTTTAAATTAAAACAAGTAAATAAAATGGCTCGAAAGTAAATTAAGTGAAATTCAATATTAAGAAACTAATCGGGGTTGTGAATCCTTACAATATCTTTTAAAGATGAAGTGGTTATTTTACGTTTGTGTAATATATCGGTTTATTAACCTGGAACACGAAATTATGCAAAAGCCTCTTCCGATGGTCAGATACAAATACCCTGTGTAACTTAATTAAGCATATTTCTATGTCAACCAAGCTACCTAAATTCATTAAGATTAAGTTCCAATTATGGTTGCCCCCGCCCGACAGGTATATTCCTATCATGTAAGGAAATCTATTAAAGGGTTATCTATCATTAAGGAAGATCGTGGGCTATTGAGTCTAGGGTTTAAACCTAAAATCCTTTTTCCAAGTTAATGGCCAGTTAATAAGAAGCATTAAGCTTAAGACTCAATAAATAAACTTTTATATTACGTAAACTGTAAAATAACCCTTTATTAACCAGTGATATTGGAATTCATCACAACCCCAGATAACGGGTTTAGTTACAACATATATTTACCGCTAGTAAAAGCTTAAATAAAATAAAAGACATAAAGTAAATGCTGGAAAGTAAATGCGAAAAAGTAAATGCTGAAAACCAAATGCTGGAAATTAAAAATGTAAAAGTATAATAAAAGAAAATGTTGGGGTTAGAGGATCCACTTTTATTACTTCTATTTAGATATCTCCCTTATTATAATATATTAACTTTGCGTGATATTACCAACCGACCATATAGGCGGTATCCTGATTAAGTCAAATTAATAATTAATTCCAACCGACCAAACAGGCGGTAACCAGTTTAGTCAGGTTAAAACCAATTTCATTAAGTCCAACCGACCATAAGGCGATATCCTCATTAAGTCAGGTTTTAAATAATTATTATATTATAATTAAGGGAAATTAATCTAAATATTAGTAATAAAAGCTTAACCTTTCACCCCAGCAGGGGGGAGTTACCTCCTCATTACTGAAAAGTAAAAACTGAAAAGTAAAGAAAGGAAAGTATTGTTGCGTAAAAGTAAATTGCAGATAGTAAAGACTGAAAAGTAAAGAAAAGAAAGTGCAAATGCGAAAATTAATTACTGAAAGGTGTAAATAAACAAACAAGATACAATCTTCTTAGTATTCTTAAGGAATTACATAGAAGAAAGTATGAATTACAAATGAAAATTCGGCCTGAATTTTTAGGAAAACTTTTACTCCACGCATCGCGACGCGCCGTTGATGAAAGAAATGTTGCGCGAAACTCCCGGAGATGGTGACACGTGTACGCGACTGAATGATTATCTCAATAATTGTGTTGATGTGGTGACCACTAAATTATTGTGTTGACGTCATTGATGACGTATGAGCTAACATGGCGCTGACCTAGTGATGATGATTGTCGGTAGCATGTGATGATGACACGTGGCAGACGCATGTTAGCAAGTGTGCATGATATCAAACTTCTCTGATTGTGACACGTGTCCGGTGCATTTTACCGAACTCCGGTGCACGTTAGCGGTCGTGATGCAGAGTGGTTGTGCGTCGCGATGCCCAAGTTACAATTTTGCCTTTTTGTCTATTTTTCACTGTTTTGGCCCTGAATTACTTCCAGTGAGTCCTGAAACTTTATTTATCTACAAAATACCCAAAACACATCAAAATATTCACAAAACTCAAGAAACTATACAAAATATTGAGTTAAAAGAGTGAAAAATAGTGATATATTTACCACTGATCAGTGGTCCATTCTATAATTATATGGTGACCTTGATCCAGGATCGTTCATGTGGTGACATGAGAATGAAGAGACCTTATATGATTTGATCATATAGGACTAGATCCAGATATAAATGAATTTCTTATAATATCTGTTAAAATAAAGAAATTTATTTCAATCTACTAGATGGTCATATATGGATTGATCTGAATCCTGAGTGTACTGCGAACTTCTACATAACAGGCTATGTCCTTTGATTTACAAAGGTGAGGTTGGTGTAGCAATCACAACCAATAGCTATGGATGTTATGAGTGTTTTCCAGAGATTGAATAAGCAATATAGTGGGAAAGAACTAGAGAGGATTATGGCAATGAGTTGGGCCATATGGCATGCAAGAAACCAATATATTTTTGAAAGGATGAAAGGAGACTCGCATGGGATTATTTCTAAAGTAGAAGCAAATGTGGAAGGCTATAGGAGGATAAGCTTGTTGCATATGTTGAAGTGGGAACCTCGTCTTTTAGGTGGTGGAAGATCAATTTAGATGTTGCAGTGAACAAAGAAAAGAATAAAATAGGTTTGGGAGTAGTTAATAGGAATAAGCATGCACATGGTTTGGTTATGGTTCAAAATCGTAATCGAATCGTGCGATTGATGGTTTGGCTTTGGCTGAACCGCAAGCGAACCGTAGACCAACGGTTCGGTCTACGGTTCGGTTGCGGTTTTGGCCAAATTCAAACCATAATCGAACCTTAACCTGTCGAACCACACGTTTCGGTTCGGTTTAAAGTTTGATCGATTGCGGTTCAAACAAAACCGAACCGTAACCAGACCTAAAACTGGCCGAACCGTGCGGTTCGGTTCGATTCAAGGTTCGAAACCTTTTTTCAAAAATAAATTAATTATTATAAAAATAATAAAAAATTTAAAGATTTACTAAATAGTAAATAAATTAATTTAAATTGTTATAAAAATAATAAAAAATTTACGATTTACTAAACAGTAAGACTAAAAGTAAATATTGATAATTTATTTATTGCTTTGAAAAAAAAGCTCGCACTTACATAAGCTTCCTACATATCCTATTAGGGCGTAGAGGAATCAAAGCTCACGTAGTTTTGTTACATTTTATTTTTAATAATTTACCTCATTAACATTTTATTCGTCGTCATCTGGGGAAGGCAGTCCAGTTCTTGAGCCTTCGATTTTAATTGTGTTCGTGTTATCGCATAAATCTTCAAAAGTTTCCGGCTGATTTTCTTGTTCACGACGTTCCACCATACAACAATCGTCAAGACACGTTTGAACTTCTAACGTCTTCAGTTTCAACCTTGATCTTCTTTCATAAAAAATATTACCTCTCATACTAAATGTCTACTCTACAGATACAGTTAAAACCGTGTGTTGCTAATACCTCCATTGCAATCACGACCAAGACTGGAAATAATATTCAATAAGAAATTGCTTACCTATCAAAGCATTTTGGGGAAACTCAAAATTTATCATTAGATATGCATTAATTTCTGAATTAGTGGTGGTGGTATTGGTGGACTTTGATTTTTTACTTCGCTTGAATGTTTTTGCCACCAATCAAGGATAAGAAATTGTTCACCTACTAAATCACTTTGGGAAAATTAAAATTTATCATTAGATTTGCATTAATTTCTGAATTAATAGTGGTGCTATTGGTGGACTTTGATTTTATACTTCATTGTATTAACTAACTTCTACCAACATGAAGCTTGGATTGTTCAGTTGGTGTATTCATGGATTGTGTAGTATCAATTATTTGAATATTATATCTATTAACATAATCATTATATAAATCAAGTAAAGTTTTCCTAACATTATCAATAGTTGAAGCCACAATCATAGTTCTTTCACATAATAAAGCATAATAATTTCGTAAAACATTTTCCAAATCTTCAATTTAAACTTTAGATCCAAAACAAAAGTAACAAGAAAAAGTAATAGTATGTCTCTATAATAATTAAGTCATTTTGTCCTTATTGATGCAACATATTTTTTAATTGCATTTGAAGGATCGTCAATGACATTGTTAGGATCATCCAATTCGTTGTTAGGACCATCAAAAACATCATCAAATTCGTTGCTATTATTATTTGGTTCGGCTATTACCCCAACAATGTCAAGGCTTGTAAGGAGAAAAATATTTGAACTTGGATAATAAACATCACTTAAAATATTCGTAACATCATTAAAAACTTTTAAAATCTCAAAAAAATTTGAACAAACTTCCCAATGACTGAGATATAAAATTACATCATATTGATAGTGAGCAACAAATGAACATAATAAATATTTATATTCAAAACTTTCATTTAATAAAAAATAAATAGAATTCCAATGAATTGGAACATCACGGTCGAATTTTTTCGGCCTAACACCATTTTACTTATAAAAAGTATACCATCATCTTCTAATTTTAGAATACGACCAAATTAAATTAATTACTTTTTAATGGGTGCAATATGAGAGTTTAAAGATTTCAAACCATCTTGTACACAAATTCAAAATATGACATGCACATCGAACATGGAATTGGCAAATAGTTTTAAGTTCATTAATTGATGCAGTATTAGCTGATGCATTATCAAATCCAATAGTTAAATTTCTGCATTAATCCATATTGCTGAAAAAATATTTAATCATTACATAATATATTATGTGTAGTGTGTGCATCATCAAAAGTCAGAATTCAATAATTCTTTTTTGAATAAACCACGAATCATCAATCCAATGACATGTCACACTCATGTATGAATGTGACTGCCAATAGTCACTTCATATGTCACTACAAATTGAAACACGACCGATGTATTTATAAATTTTTCCATAATAATTACAGACATCATTCTTCTCACCAGTGACATCATTCACGACCAGAGTGAAATATTTTATCAATATTTCAGAACCTCGATTTCTCACTTGAATACGTGAATTCATTTTGCCGGTGGTTGTTGAGCGGTATCCTCAGCCTCAGGAATATTTATTTTGTATGATGAGCTTTCCATTATAATGAAGAGATTGAGATAATAAGAGAAAAAATTAATTGAATATATGAGATTTGAGAAATTGAGAGAGTGGGAAGAGTAAATGATTTTGAAAAATGAGTTAAAGTTTATTTATTATGTGTTTTTTGATTTTTTATGATGCATATTGTTGGGGTTTTTTGGCGCGGGCGCTGCGGAAACTCGCGATTCGGGTGAAATTGTAACTTAAAAACTTTAAAATTACCAAATAAATTATTCAATATCCAATATGAATAATTCATTCATATTTCACCTAAACATATTTATTCGATATCAAATAACGACATAAATAGGTTAGAAACATCGCGAAACTTTTACGAAAACATTTTTCCTCTAAAATGACATAAAACGTATTTTTGTCCGAACCGACCAACCAATACACATGAGGGCTGCCCAGGTCAGACCCCAATAGTACTTGGGCAGGTCATGGGCTGCCCAAACAGTGGCCAATTCACTATTTGGACAGCGGACAATCGTTAAGCCCGAAACTCACCCGGTAACACCTTTTTCTCCGTTTTCGCATATTTCAACTCCGAAATAATTTCTGACAATTGTTCCAATGCCCAAAACACATCCAATACATTTATGTAACACAATCATCCTCACCAAAAACACAGAATTTCTAGATCTGATTTGGTAACCAAAAATATCATTTTTCATGCTTTAAATCCAATTTTCTCAACATTAATCATATCAACATTAACACCAACCAAAGCCACCACCTATGAAAAACTCAAGAATAATTATAGGAGTTACAAGAGTGGTCATAACACTCTAGAATGGCAACAAGTCATCAAATGATAAAATTGAACTAATATTACACTAATATCATTCAATCTAACTTCACATGCATCTAGCCTCCAAATCCATCCTCCAAATCAAAAAGCCCCAAAATCTAAGAAAGGAAGAAATCGTAAAACTATTCTAGATATTCAAGAACAAGAAACAAGCTTTCTAAGTTTAATATTATTGAAGATTACCTCCAAATCTTGCAATTTCCTCAAAATGTTTTCTTGATTTCTTCACTTTCTTCCTTGTTTCTTTATACAAAAATTTGGGAGCTTTTGTCTGTGGAGGTTCGGCCATGGGAGCTTGTTAAAAGAGAAAATAAATTTTCTTACTTTATAAAGAAGCATAACCGAAATTGGAGGGGGAAGGGCATTTTTTTCATTTGGCCAATTTTAATCTAATTAAATAATAATAAGTTTAAGTTAACAAATCCGATTTGTAAACTTCAAGCTTAATAGAATCATGCCACATGTCACCAATAATAATCAAACATATTGCATAACAATTATGTAATATTGATATAATTAATTATCTAGATTTAACATTTAAATATCTAAATAATTAATTAATGCGATTATTATCATATATGTATTTTATTTACATTAAATAACAAATACATATATTAATGGCATGTGTCAAAGTCTTATTTGAAAATTAATTAATATGTATCAAATAAAATTTTGTATCAAATACAAATACACATTAATTATTAATTGACCGAAATGCCATTAATGCATGTATTTTCGTTTTAACCGTTTAAACGATTTGAATTAACTCATTTAATCCGGTGAAGTATTATGAATAATTTATATTATTCATAACGCGTTGCCCAAGTGCTCAACGAGTACACTTCATATTGTGGGACTCTCTAAGTTTAGGTTTATCCGTCACAAAATCCAATTTTGTGTCCATATTTCACCCACTCATGAATTATGACAACCACAGATAATCTCGCTAAACTATGCAAGTCGAGGTCACTGCATACGTATAATCCCTCCATCACAGGCTATCAATATTATACCGGGGATATAGATCAGAACATCAAATCCCTAAGGTATAACATAGTCGATTTTTAAATTTACGATATCTAAATAACACTCAGAACTCGCTTTCGAATTATACCACAGCCATGGATTTACTAGATCGTAAATATGTACCTGATACATATGCCATGTACATTGGACTGACGGATTCTATCTGATACTCACGGGATATCATGAGCATCAGTCCACACCCAACGAACAGATGGAGGTCTGATTTAAATAGATCGGTGACGTGACTATCATCAAAGTGTGGAGGATATCTCATATATCCACAGTGGTATCTCAAGTCGAATGACCACTATGCTACTCGACTCGAGAAGATTCCTATTGACGTTGGTGTACCATCTATTAGGAAATCTTTAGTGAGTCGTTCAGTGTTTATCAAATAAACACCTACATGTCTATACGAGTCTCCCAAGACTCATGATTCATTGGGATAAACCATCGGACCAAGTCTCGATATACGATATGTACTGGTCTCATCAGATTTTACTAACTGACCCGTGTCAGTAAATCTTGACCATGAACTTTATTTGAGAATATACAACTTATAGTGACGCTTCCCAATGTCAATTACAAACTACGTTGTAACTGCGCACTATGTTGTAAATCTTATGGTCTTTGTCTAATATATACATATCACTAAATGATATTTAGTTTCAATCTAATCGTAACTAGATCGAATAAGTATATAAAAACAAGAGGTGCTACCATTAAGTAAGTAATATTATGGAAAAATGAATTGTTCGTATTCATAAATCAGACATAAATATGATCTGGATTGGCACTCCGAGCACCAATCCTAACAATTTCTCCCACTTGCTCTAGTGCCCATCCACGGTATCATATACACATCTCAATGTGTATCACATACTCATGGCCCTCAAGAGCTCACCTAGCACTCAAGAGGTAGGTAACATGAAATAGGTCTGCTATAACATATTGAGTTTGTCCAACAAACCCAATCATTTCCCTTAGCCAACATCATTCATATATTATATAACTTAAGTTTTACATCAATATGACTCAGATGCGACATCAATATTATGCTACACTACTGAGTTGTCTATGTATGTAAGGATCAAATCCAAAATACTTTGCAGTCAACCGCAGACACAATACTAATATTAAAACTTATAATCTATAAGGTCACTATGCAACTTCATAAGTCAATACTTCATAAGTTACAATCAATTCCACTAACAGAGTAGAATCATTTGTGACACTCCCACTACATATTTTCTGACTCTATATGATGTAGACTATCTAACGTCATAATTAGACTCAAAACTAATCTGACCCTAATGGTTGCGTATTATATTCTCCATGAATAAGAAACATGTTCTTAATATCTCAAAGATAACAAAGAACATGTTTCAAGACACATCCTATGGTCTACAACATATCAAAATAACTCGTAACAATTACAATTAAATTGATATCTTTAATAGTACATAATATAGTATTCATTATGCCACATCATATAATACATAAGATTGACTAGACATTCTAATCAATTTCTCTTTCGATAAAGGAATCATCATTTACGAAAGATAAATATTATATACAAGAGACACACTAACTGTCAAACGGTTATACTAACTGTCACACAGGTAGTCTTATTGTGTCCTTTATTAGATCATATCTAATGCACGACTAATGAGAGTATCTCACAAGTCTCTTGTTTTATATCATATATAAAACTTTATATCAAATATAACAGAGACTACTCCCACTACTTTCACGAGAAGAAAGAAGACTTAGGTAAATCTTTTACCTTACAAACATCTCATTATTATATTAATAATGTTAATGTCGTTAGGATATATAATACTAGAAAGAAAATTGTACGCTCCCACTGACCCTACTATCAAATATGCATTCTCTATACATTGATAAAACCAGACAATCTGAATGTTATCAAAATTAGAAAACACAGATTTCGGAAAGCTTATCTGAGTCTACAATAGGCTCTATAAGCTAGTATATCAAACAGTGATCTTATCAGAATACAAACTCCAGGGCCATTCCAGAGTGAACTCTTCAAACAAAGAAATCATAATGGATCTCTTCTTCGAAGAAACCATTCAAGAACGTCACTTTGTATTCTTAGGTAAAATACAGAGTTTAATATCAACATTAACCATCAGATCTTTAATTGTTCAATTAGTGCGCGACTAGAGACAAGTTTCCTCAGAATCTACAATATATTGTTGAATATAATCTTTTTCACTGTCATACTATAAAGGTCAAACCTTTAATAAGCTCACTTTGCTTTTGCTGCGCAAACAATTTGTACATTTTATGAACGATTCATAATGAAAGCTCAATCAAGTTCAAAAACTTGATCGTAGTAAGCTACGAACAATCTTAAATCTATGATTTAATGCTAATTTCCGAAATCGATATCAAATATAGCTCCCACTATAAGTTATAGGATAATTTTCTTCGATAAGAAAACATCAGAACCATTAAGTATCAAATATTTCGCAAATGATTCTGACATTCTATTGGACTTATATGAAGCTGACTAAGGGTCTTTTCATCTTATTAATTATGTAGTTCCATTTATAGTTTATCACTCTCACATTTAACTTCAATAAGTCAAGTCTTTTCTACAATCGTTAACATATGATGTTACACACCAAGTAATAAAATAATTTTATTACTTGGGATCGTAGAAAAGACATTCGATCAAATAGAATATATATTCTATCAAATAGAATATAATATTCTATCAAATAGAATAAATGATAAATTTTTACTTGTACCTCCGAGGTGCAAGTACTTTCAATTATGTAACCATTATACAAAAGAAAGATTCAAATCTCAAACTTTTCAAGATTCAAATTTTCTACTTATATATAATATATATAACTGTAGAAACTAATGGAACATTAATTAAAAGGATGAATTAATGTTACTGGAGTATATCTCCAAGAGTATTGAAACTAATTCGGTAACACTCAATATCAAACGAATCAAATCGTATAGGATTCAATTTCTTCCACTGACCAATTCCATCATGATGGAATCATAAAAGAATAATATTGAGTAAGAATCATATTCATTGAATAATCTTAGAACTAATTGCCATAAATTAATGTTTGATCGCATCAAACATCTTTGAACAATTCAAAGGCTCATGATGAATTTTAAAGATATATTTTTCAACACTTCAAATCGAATATCTTTGAACCATTCAAAATATTCTATTCGCGTTTCATCAGAAACATATTGAAAGTTCTCGAACCATTCAAGACGTTCAATATATATTCTTTTAGAAATACGTAACTAAGTCATGACAACTCATTAACTAAGTTACGAAGTAAAGAAAACTATCCAAGGCAATTTATAATTCATTAAACTACATACATCCAATGCATTAATTTAATAAATCTTGTGGTCCAATGACAATCATTGGTTAAATGAGATTTAATTACATTCTGAATACAATATTCATTAAATGGATAAGGATATGTGGTGTGATCTCGTATCAGACCATCCTTTACCATACGGAATAAGCATCTAATGCTTAAGTGATAAAATCTCATAAAGCACTGTTCTAAGTTATTTACTTAACCGAATATTTTTATTAATGTTTATCTCTTATCAATGACATTACTAGTCATATTAAAATATGTAACAACTGTTTATAAAGAACAAGTAATTATCCAATAGTCGCAAGTTCGATATCAAATATCAAAATAATCATTAAATAATATTTTAAATAACTAGATGAGAGATCATGTATCCAATACCTATAGTTGTCGTATTGTGAGAATCAATATTTTCTACACACAACTATACACATCTCATTTCATTAGCTTTATCATTTGCCTTCAACTATTCATAATAATTGCAAATAATTGATTAGCAAACTGTGTCAGACACAGTACCTCTAAAGGTCACTAAAGCCAAGAAACGTCATTATCAGATAAACAAATACCTAATGGGGTTTTCTTAATGCCAATCAAGAATCTCAAGACATGAACTAATTCATGTCAATTCTTACTGCACAAGAAACTTATTCTCTCTAGACTATTATATCTTAAAACAAATATATATTTAGATTATCTAATGTGAATTAGTAACTAAGTCACTAACCATCTTCATTTTTCAAGAAAATTGGAACAACAATTCCCGATGGTTTTGTCTAATCTAACAATATCCAAGCCTACTCTAAATCTAGAACCTATTCTAGAAATCTACAACCATAATGAAAGTCAGAAAACGATATATAGATGAATATGCATGCAGTGGATTAGAAGTTTAATTTTATATACACAATAGAATAAGGAAAAATAGCGGTAATTTTCATAATATTACACACTGTCTTAGTTATGGATTGTTAACCCAGCAATGCCTCCCACTACTTTACATAATACCGTAATCCCCAACGAAAATAAGAATCCAATAATTAAATTGAATTCCATAATGAGAAGGGATCCCATGAATATATTTCGACTCACAGCTTTGGCACGTTCTCACCTACGTATATTCACAGGCAGACAACTCATTGTCAATCATACTCACTGTGACTCCTGATTTTGGTCCTGACCATTTCTCGTTATGACAGCTTTAGTACGTTCACAATGAGGCGTATCGAGGCTTCACTTGTCTGTGACAAACTCAAGCTACCAATGTAGTCCTGATAGCTTTGGCACGTTCAGGATTTCCACTTTCACTTGAATTTATTTCTTATCATATAAGTTCTACCGGCGCAAATGAACTACCATCAGCCATAACTGCAGAGCTTTGGCACGGTACATCTACAACATCAGGAAATCACTTGCATCCGTACTGACAAGACGGACCAAGAAATAAATATTCCTAATACTAGTTACTTTAATGCCTTATTAAGCGTGGATATCCCTAAAGAGGATTTTGCTCTACATCAAATGCAGAATTTTAATCTAGATCAATTTCTCAATAGTTCAATTCTACCTCAGAGAAAACATAACTTAACTTAACCATTAAATTTGCGTTATGTTTTTTGTTTATGTAGAACCAAAATATTAAGAAACATCTAAATTATATGCATGTGGAAATATCAAAATTGGATTATATATCATATATCAAGCATGGAAAATGTAAAGGATGAAGGACCAGACATGCTCTGATACCATTTTTGTTAGGGTTTTTGGCGCGCGGGCGCAGCAGAAGCTCGCGGTTCTAGCAAAATCATAACTTTAACAACTTTTAAAATTACCAAATTATTATTCAATATCCAATATGAATAATTCATTCATATTTCATCTAAACATATTTATTCGATATCAAATAACGATATAAATAGGTTAGAAATATCGAGAAACATTTACGAAAATACTTTTCCGTAAAATGACATAAAACATGTTTTTGTCTGAACCGACAACCAATACACATGAGGGCTGCCCAGGTCAGCCCCAATAGTACTTGGGCAGTTCATGGGCTGCCTAAACAGTGGCCAATTCAGTGTTTGGACAGCGGACAGCCGGTAAGCCCGAAACTCACCCGATAACGCCATTTTTCACCGTTTTCGCATATTTCAACTCCAAAACAATTTCCGGCAATTGTTCCAATGCCCAAAACACATCCAATATACTTATATAATATTAATTTCATCACCAAAAATACAGAGTTTCCAGATCTGATTTGGTAACCAAAAATATCATTTTTCATGCTTTAAATCTAATTTTCTCAACATTAATCATATCAACATTAACACCAACCAAAGCCACCACCTATGAAGAACTCAAGAATAATTCTAGGAGTTACAAGAGTGGTAATCACACTCTATAATGGCAACAAGTCATCAAATGATAAAATTGAACTAATATTACACTAATATCATTCAATCTAACTTCACACATGCATCTAGCCTCCAAATCCATCCTCCAAATCAAAAAGCCCCAAAATATAAGAAATGAAGAAACCCTAGAACTATTCTAGATATTCAGAACAAAAAATAAGCTTTCTAAGTTTAAGATTATTGAAGTTACCTCCAAATCTTGCAATTTCCTCAAACCTTCTTCTTGATTTCTTCACTTTCTTCCTTGTTTCTTTAAACAAAAATTTGGGAGCTTTTGTCTATGGAGGTTCGGCCATGGGAGCTTGTTAAAAGAGAAAATATTTTTTCTTACTTTAAAAAGAAGCAAACCGACTTTGGACGGGGGAAGGGCATTTTGCTCATTTGGTCATTTTTAATCTAATTAAATAATAATAAGCTTTAAGTTAACAAATCCAATCAAGCTTAATAGAATCATGCCACATGTAACCAATAATAATCAAACATATTGCATAACAATTATGTAATATTGATATAATTAATTATCTAGATATTTAACATTTAAATACCTAAATAATTAATTAATGTGATTATTATCATATATGTATTTTTATATACATTAAATAACAAATACATATATTAATGGCTGATGAGTGGTAAATGTATCACTATTTCCCACTCATTTGACCTAATATTTTGTATAGTTTCTTGAGTTTTATGAATATTTTGATGTGTTTTGTGTTATTTTGAAGATAAATAAAGTTTCAGGACATTCTGGAGGTGATTTGGAGCCAAAACATTGAAAAAGAACATAAAAGGGAAAAATGGTAACTTGGCGTGTCGTGACGCGCATCGCGACGCCTAACGTGCGCCGCTCCATGCTAACATGTGACGGGGACACGTGTCAGAATCTGAGAAGTTTGACTTTGCTAACGTGCGCTGTGCCTCGTGTCAACATCACAGCCCATCTGCTAACGTTCACACCGTGCCACGTGTCATCATCCTTTGGTGTCGACAATCGCCATCGCCACGTGTCAGCCACATCATCGCCATGTCAGCAGAAGATCGAGTCAACTTTACCACGTCACCACCACGTCATCATCAGCCAATCATAGCGCGCCACGTGTCACAATCCTATGGTGCCGACAATCGCTATCACCACGTCACTGCCACGTCAGCTCAATTATTGAATTAATCATCCAAAATGCCACGTCATCGGATAAGAATCTCGGTGGAACCAATCAGAGCGTGACACGTGTCTGTATCGCGACGCAAGAATATTTTCACGTCGCGACGCGGAGACCTTATTGACGCCTATAAATTCATATCGAAATTTCTGTTTCAGATGTACCTTCCTCTCTGAATTCTCTGATTAAATAGGGAGTTTTATATCTAGTTTTCTTTTATTTCAGTTTTGTAATTAATTTTTATTTACTTTCTGTAATAGTAGTTTACTTTCTTTACTTTTTTAGTTTTTACTATTCAGCTATGATGAGGTAACTTCCCTTGCTAGGGTGAAAGGTAAAACTTTTATTACTGCTATTTAGATTAATCTCCCTTAATTATAATATATTCACTACTTAAAATTTGACTTAACAATGATACCGCTATATTGGTCGGTTGGTAATCAATTATAAACTGGTTTTAATTTGACTAAGCAAGGATACCGCCTGGTTGGTCGGTTGGTAATTTACCACATATATGGCTGGTTTATGGACAAATAATATTACCGCCTTAATGGCTGGTCGAACTTAATTTGACTTAATCAGGTTACCGCTTATATGGCTGGCTTGTAATATCATTACAAGTTAATATATTATATTAAGGGAGATATCTAAAGGAGTAGTGGTAAAAGTGGATCATTTAACTGTAGCATTTTATTTTATTGTAATTTTACTTTTCAGTATTTACTTTACCGAATTTACTTTTCAGCATTTTACTTTATGTCTTTTATTTTTAAGTTTTTACTAGCCTTAGATATGTGTCGTAGCTAAGCCCGTTATCTGGGGTTGTGATGAAATCCAATATCACCGGTTTATAAGAGGTTATTTTATAGTTTGGGTAAATCTAAGGTTTACTTATTAAAGTCTTAAGCTTAATGTTTCTTGTTAACTGGCCATTAATAAGATTGATCTGGTAAATCTAAAATAAACTTGACAAAGGAATTTTAGGTTTTAGCCTTAGACTTAATAGTCCACGATCTTCCTTGAGGATAGATAACCCTTTAATAGATTTCCTTACAGGATAGACATATACCTGTCGGGCGGGTGTAGCCATAATTGGAACTTAAACTTAATGAATCCAGGTAATTTGGTTGACATAGACATATGGTTCAATTGGGTTAAACTGAGTATTTGCATCTGACCATCGACAGAGGCTTTTGCATAATTTCGTGTTCCAAGTTAATAAACTGATATATTACACAAACGTAAAATAACCACTTCATCTTTAAAAAATATTGGAAGGATTCACAACCCCGAATAGTTTCTTAATATTGAATTTCACTTAATTTACTTTCGAGCCATTTTATTTACTTGTTTTAATTTAAAGTCACCATTCCAATCAAAAAATCAATCCATTAGATACTTATAAAAATTTAGCTTCATAAATTAATAGCTTAGGTATTAAGTCCTTGTGGATCGATACTTTTATACTACTTGAACGATACGTGCGCTTGCGTTATACGCGTGTGATTACACCGGTCAAGTTTTTGACGCCGTTGCCGGGGACTTATTTATCTTTCACTTAGTTTTGAGGTTAGATACCTTTACTTGTATCTAATTTCTTTTTACTTATTGTTTTTATTTTCTTGTGTTTCAGGTTCTCAGACACTACATGAGACGAACTAGAAGCTTTGAAATCCGACCGCTTGACCCAGAGATTGAAAGAAAAATCAGACAGATAAGAAGGGAAATGCGAGAAGGCCAAGAAACAATCATTAACATGGAACCTGAACCTTTGGAGGTTGTACCACCAATTCCCATT
>SKCR01048036.1:0-40703 GCA_019454045.1 Zanthoxylum bungeanum | reverse complement strand
TAGCCGAATCCGAATGGACGGTAGTACGGTTTGTACTCGGGATACAACGCCACGTACCACTTAAGAGACAAGTATTTCATCTCATCCAAACTTGTGTTTTAGCATGTTGTAGTTCGTAGGTTATTTATTTGTTATTAAAGCATGATTAGGTTGTTAGCATGTCATTTATCTTAAGCATGATTTAGTCGATAGAAAGTTATTTCTTTATGCATGATTAGGTTGTTTTCACATTAGGGATTTAATTTATATTTATGCTTAGATTCTTATTTATTTTCCACATTAGATAATTGAGCATGCTTGTGTGATGATTGTATGTTATTGCGTGTTTACCGTTATGACAACTTACTTTGAAGTATGCGAACTTAGATATTGGTTCTCATTGTTATTATTATGCATGCGGACTTAGGCGTAGATTACCCTTGAGCATGAATGTTGAATAGATTCGGTTAGTTTATTGCACAAATCATATCATCACAAGTGACATAAGTAAGGGACCATTCCGAACCCAACGGTTTGAGGTCTTCCCTTGCGAGGGGTGAGTGCGGCCTTAAATCACATTTTCCCGGTTCACACCGGGTGGCGACTCCATGTTATTTCGTACTCCCAACTAGGCCGCGAGTCTAGAACATCGTCGTCAAGTTCTGTGTCCCACAGTGACTCCATATGCTCAAAGCCTATGAGACATCAGGTCACGTACATTTTTTCAATGTACGAGTTCTCGGAGAGTGCCAACAACTTTTAGATCTATCCCAGTAGATCCTTATTCCTATAATAAAGGTTGTCTCTCCTAAGTAGTCTACAGTGAATTTTCATGAAAGCCAAGCTTTCACCGATTGTATTATGGGAATGTCATTTCCAAGAAATGGCATGTCATCATTATATAGGAAAATCATTGTCAGTGCGCTCCCACTAACCTTCTTATATAAACAAGAATCATCTTTGTTTTGAATTAAATCATATACCATTATGATTACATCAAAAAGATAGTTCCAAGAACGCAATGGTTGCTTCAATCCATAAATGGATCGATTTAACTTGCAAACCTAGTTTGCATGTTTTGGTATGACAAAACCATCAGGATGTTGTAAACATCCTCCAAAAGGTTTCCGTTTAAGGAAATAGTTTTGACGTTCAGCTGCCATATTTCATAAATGAAACATGCAGCATTAGCAAACATTATCCAAATGGATTTAATCATGGCAATGGATAAAAGGTTTCATCGTAATCGACATCATGTTGATGACAATACCCTTTCACAACAAGCCTAGCTTTGTACGTTTGTATGTTGCCATCTATGTATGTCTTCCTTGAAGACTCATATAATACCAATAGGCACAATGCCTTCCGGTACATCAACCAGTATCCAAACTTGGTTGGTATACATGGAATCCATTTTGGACATCATGGCACTTTGCCATAATAGGGAGTCGATACCTTGTATCACTTCCTCATACGTAGTCAGTTCGTGTTCCTCAATAAGATTGACATCTTTATGAGGTGAGATCAGAAACCCATACCTCCCAAGTTATTTTCTGACTCTCTCCGACTTACGCGGTTCTTGTGTATTTGAAGATTGTGGTACAGTTTCATCCCTGATGAAATATTTATGTTCCGTCAAAGAATCGGTGCCTGGAACAGTATTACTCCGATTTTCATCGAGTCTTATTTTCTTCCCACTTACCACTGCATATAGGTATTCCTCTTAGGAAAACCGCATGGAGAGCAACAATTACATTGTTCTCTTGTGAGTTGTATAAGTACTATACTTTGGTTTCCCTAGGATAACCTACAAATAGGCACTTATCCGATTTGGATTCTAGTTTGGTATCATCCAAACATATGCCCAGCATTCCCAAATCTTCAGGAATGAGAAAACCTGATTTCTTTCATGTTTATATCTAATATGAAGTCTATCTAACAGATTTTTCATGGAACCTTATTCAAAATAAGTATTGCATTGTTTAATGCGTATCCCTATAAGGAAATTGGTAGCTCAGAGCGACTCATCATTAACCTTACTATGTCCGACAAAGTTCGGTTTCTCTGTTCGGAAACTCCGTCAAATTGAGGTGTTCCGTGAGGAGTCCATTGTGAAAGAATATTATACTCTTTCAAGTAATCGAGAAACTTATTGCTTAAGTATTTTTTCACCATGGTCTAATCGTGACAGTTTAATACTTTAGTCGGTCTGTCTGTTTACTTCGTGTCGAAACTCTTTGAATTACTCAAAAGTTCCTGTTTTATGTTTCAAAAGAAACACATAACCATAACGCGATGCCACATCCGTAAAGGTTGCGAAGTATTCATATCCACCTCTAGCCTAGCTAGACATGGGCCCACTTACGTCACTATGAACGAGGGCTAACAGATCGGTGGCACTTACACTTTTACCAAGTAAAAGGTGTTTTAGGCACTTTGCCTAATAAACTAGATTTGTAGACTTCATTTGAGTTAGAATCAAATCTGTCCTAGTATCCAATCTTCGAAAGTGTGGATATACGAGTCTTGTTAATGTGTTCCAGACAACAACGCCACAAATAAGTCTCATCTGATTAATTCAGTTTGAGCTATTTGATTGTCATATTATATGTTTGAGATTTGTTTATATTCAAAATATAAATACTGTTATTCACATCTAATGTGTATATCTCAATATCATATTTATAAACAAAACACTTAGTGTTCTAGAATATAAAGGTATACCCGCAACGAGTTATACTAGATATAGAGATAATGTTTCCAGTCAAACTAGGTACATTATAACAGTTTCCTAATTTAAGTACATGCCTAAAGAGTAGTTCCTAAAATTAGGTTTCTACGGTTAAAACAGCGACTCTCGTCCCGTTTCCGACTCGCAGGTCGATCTCATCTGAAGTCAGTATCCTGCTAATCCGCAGATTCTGCAGATCAGTACATATTTATGTACCACATCTAGTATCAAAAATCCAATTTTGAAACTAATAGTGAACATGTTTATGACAAACATACTTGAAGCCGGAGCCTTGCCCCGCCTTCACTTCCTTCATGTCTGCCTTGTCCATATGGCAGCACGCTTCCAGTGACTCTATTTGCCACAGTTTAGGCAGGAATCTTGGGATATGTCATTTGTCTTCCTAGAAGACTGTGACGATTTTGCCTTTGCCCATTATAGAAGCTCTGGCTCTACCTCCTAGAGCATAGCCATCAACTCTCCAAGAGTTTACTATTGGTTAATAATGAACCTGCCCCAGTTTTCGGGTAGAGACTATAAGATCAAATCTTTGGTAGTCTCGGCCACGTAGGTAATGCCCAGCTAACCTAGCTGATCGACGTCAGCAATCATCTGCGACACCTAGTGCTCGACAGATATACCATCTGACATACTCGAGCAAAAGAGCTTCTTTTGCAATTCGTACTTCTAAGATCTAAGGATAGATCTATGAAGATCCATTAATTTCAATCATCATGGTATAAAGATCTAATCCTTAGTTTTTGACGACAAAATTAAAGTGTCATTGCGGTAAGCATAAAGGATTGAGCACTAAAGTTATCATCACCATGAGTCTTCCAAAACTCATGCTCCACTATTTGCTCAACTCCGGGCTCAGGCCCGAGAGGTCGCTCTATCAAATAGAGTAACTTCTCGACTCCCACGACTATTTTGATGTTCTATTCCCAATCTGAAAAATTGAAGTCTTTAAAGACATTTTCACCCAGGATTATGTTCTAAACGCTAATCTTCAGTTATCTTGATTCCAATAGTCCAACTATCCAATCAACGATTTCATGTACAATTGATTATAATGATTACTATAGTCTAATTATATAATCAACTAAAATTGATCGTTAAATTCAAATGTATTGATTACTATAATCCAATTATATAATCAACTACAAATGACATAGTTTGAATACAGTCCAACTGTCTAATTTAAAACAACAATTGAATGTTAGTCCAACTAATATATATTTAAATAATGACGAAAAATGAAATGAGCGCGTATTGCCAAGTATCTAAACGAAATTGCAAATTTAATACTTGCCTCCCACTATTTTTCGGCGAGCCTCTAACCCTTTGTGGAGTACTCGGGAAACCTAGTTTCCTAGTGGGCTAGGATCCCGTTAAATAACACACAACCTTGACTTTGGCCAACAAGTTGTATGATATTTAACTAGGTAGATCTCTAAGATCAACTGGATCTCATCCAATTCCTAGATCCAGTAGGTGGACTTCCAAGTCCGAAACATATATCCAATATATGCCAATATATTGCCTAACATTTTTCCTCTAAATCAACTAAGCCTTGGCTTTGGCTCAACAAGATAATGCCCATTGACTTTGGAAAGCTTCGTAATCGATGTCGATGGACAAGAAGTGTGTGGGACACAGAAACTGGGTGACGCATGTTCTTCCGGGCTCGCGGCCCGGTTGGGAGTACGGAGTAGCCCGCGGGGGACTAAACTGGAGAATAATGGAGTCGCCACCCAGTGTGAACCGGGATAAAGATTTAAGGCCGCACTCACCCCTCGCAAGGGAAGACCTCAAACCATTGGGTTCGGAATGGTCCCTTACTTATGCCACTTGTAATAAAATGATTTGTGCAATAATCTAACCAAGCCTAAGCAACATATTTCCAAGGATAATTTACTCCTAAGTTCGCATGCATAGGTACAAAGCTCATGTCTAAGTTTACATATAACACATTTTCATATTTGCATACAACCTATTTGCATACAATCTATGTCCAAATTCATGCATAAAGATAAATCGACATACGGAAAGCATACAATTTCACATTGGTAGATACAGAAGCGCAAACAAATAGCATTCATACAATCATGCATATTAAGGAAAGACAATTAAGCGCATAATGGAAACAGATAACTAAAGAGGTAATACAAATGCATAAGGTAAAAAGAGACAACTATATGCTAAAATAGACATGTCGTGATGTGATGAAAAGGACTCAGTTCAGTGGGTGCGCATTCGTGTAGCGTTCGTAAACGCGTTCGAATGGTAAACAGAAGGTTCTCGTTCGTGTGGAGTTTGATAACGCATTCAAACGGGACCAGACCTGATGAAACAAATGCATGCACGTTAGAGTAGCGTTCGTAGACGCGTTCGAACGGTAAACAGAAGGTTCGCGTTCGTAAACGCGTTCGAACGGAAATGAAACAGAATGCTCACGTTCGTATGGCGTTTAGAAAACGCATTCAAACGGGGTTGCAGCAGTGACCCCCAAAATGCAGTAAACAACATGACACATACGTGAACGAATGAATAGATGACACCTAATCAATAATAACGGGCTAAAAGGCGCGGCAAAGCATCGTTGTAAAGGATTTTAACCTCTCAAAATAGAGGACCTTTAATCGCACTTACTAAGCCCATGCGCAAACAACACAATACATGTAAAAAGGTGAAGACAATGATATCAGACTTCATGTATCTGATTGAACATATCTCACATCCAATCGAATATACATCATCCGGCGCGGCAAAGCATCGTGGTAAAGGATTTTAACCTCTCAAAATAGAGGACCTTTAATCGCACTTACTAAGCCCATGCGCTTTATCTCACAATGCATATAAGAAATAAAAGAAACGATATCGGACTTCGTATACCCGATTGAACACATCTTACATTCAACCGAATATACATCAACCGGTGCGGCAAAACATCGTGGTAAAGGGTTTTAACCCCTCAAAATGAGGGACCTTTAATCCAACTTACTAAGCCCATGCGCTCGATCACATCATTACGCAAACGAATAACATGCATAAATTAAATAACGAATAATAAACACATCAAAACAACATAAAACGAAATATGCGCCGTTTACTCGAGTGGTACGTGGAGTTGTATCCCGAGTACAGATCATACTACCGTCCATTCGGAATCGGCTATGAAATTTATGTCCGGGTTTCCATCCTATATACCACAAGAGGCGACACATTTTTCATTCATTCAAATTCCACAACATGCATCCACAAGCGACTCTCATGAGAAGAAAACAAATAAAACAATTAAAAGACGAATATAAACTAATGAGAAAGGTGCCCTCAGGTCTAACCTTTTATACCGACTTTCGGAAGTACCGTACACGGTCGTCGGAAGGGTGGATGCTCCGCAACTCCTCCGGTTCACTAGTTCAACATTTCCTTTCGCTGCTTCGCTGTTCGGGCTGCTGTTTTCCCTCCGTTTCGCAGCTGTTTTGCTGCTGTATTTACTCACTGTTTTTGGGGTGTATTTTTCGGTAATTTCAGGGTATATGGGCTCTGTTTATGCGATTTTTTGGGTGCTGTTTTGAGTGTGATTTCGGTGGTGCTTAGGGGCTGTTTTGAGTGTGATTTCGATGGTGATTAGGGTCTGTGAGTTGTGAGTTCGTTGAAGTGGCAAAAGGCTATGGCCGTTCGTGGTCAAGGGTTTATGTGTCTCGGCTGTGTGTTTGATTTGTGAGGGTTGTGTGTGTGAATTCAGTTGTGTCAATGAGCTTGGGTCTTTCTTGTGTGAATCAACTAGGAGAGTTCAAGGGTTGGAATTGGGTTCTTTTTATAGGCAAAGAGGTAGGGCTACTCCTTGCTTGACAAGGAAAGGATTTGGCATTAAAGGGGAATATGATTTAGTGTCAAACAAGGAAAACAAAAGATTGAGGGGGGGGGGGGGGACAAGATTTGGTTAATTAAGAAGTTAATATATTTAATTTGTTTGGATTAGGCATAATATTTGTTTAGTTTGGTATAAAATAATCTTGATTGATTTTAATTAGGCATGATTTTATTTGATATTTATTTTAATTTGGTATGTGATTTTTAGATTTTATTTAATTCCCCATGTGTTAAATATGTATTTTATTAATTTGGTATGTGATTTTTAGATTTTATTTAATTCCTCATGTGTTAAATATGTGTTTTATTAATTTGGATGTGTTTTATGGGCTTTGGTGGGCTAATTGGGCTTAGGTGTGAGGCTAGCAGCAAAACCAGAAATACCGACGCCGTTCGAACGCCTCTTCGAACGCTACACGAACGCCCGCAATCTGCCTGACGTTCGAACGAAGTAACGAACGCAGCACGAACGAAAACAGTGAACTTGTGAAATGAATCTGATGACATGCCTATTCTGAATTTCCCCTTCCGACGTCCGTTTCCCGTGACTTCCGTGACTTAAAAGGTAGTGTCTCCAAATGAGACTCATCATAGGGACTTATATGCAAAAATGCAGTGCCTACAAAGTGATCTTGACTTTGGCCATCAAATCACAACTTGGACAAGACATGCGATATGGAAGAAAGCCTTCATGATTCAAACACATCGGCGATGGACAAAGGTCTTGACTTTGGCCAACAAACCAGTGCCAATCTTGGATCTTGAGAGAGAATCACTCAATGGAAGGAAAACGCTTAATATTTGTTGAGGGTTTTTCGCGTAATTGGCAACCAATTAATTATCTTTGATTAGGTCTCATCATACACCCTTAAACATGAATTATAAAAGCATAATAAGGCGCGATAAATAAATTAATAATGATATGCGGATGGATATCTCACAAATTATTCCTAGAAAAAATCACTCCATTTCCTCTCCCTGGCTAGCACTATTCTTACTTTTACCCAATTACATAACACTTCTAAAGAAACCTCATTTACATTGAGGGGAATAGGTGAGAAGAGAAATACAATGAGAAAATAGGTAATAGGCTGGACACGCAGGTCCAATTAAATAAATTCTAAATTTATTACAACAATTTCCAAAATTGCCCTCACTCATCTAATATCCATCCGATATACATTATTCATACATCACATCCATGTATTCACACAAAGCATGTTATCAATCAATCTAATCCAATTAATTAATCTTTAATTAATAACCATCCAATGTTCAAACAACGATTTGATTTGCGCGAGTCTAACTCGTTAAGAATAAATACTCAAAGTATGAATTCTTGAATTATATCAAACTACAATATTAAATCCAATTTAATTTGTATTCAATATTAATTCTTTATTTAATTTCAAATTAAATAATTACACTTTTGATGTGCCTTTATGACTTAGATTCCAAATCTAATCTTAATGGGTCTCAAACCCAATTAGTATCCAATACTATTCAATTAAAATCCAATGGGCTTTTAATTAATTCTTTAGGCATGGGCTTTGGCAATTATGGGTCAAACCCAAGATGCCAAGGCTCAATTAAGGAATCACCATATTTGTCATAAAATTAATTTTGGCCCATTAGGCCCAATTATCATATTTGGACTTTATGGAAATGGTTTTAGGCCCAATTGGATCCAACCAATTATCCTAAACCAAACTTGGCCCAACCAAGCCCATTAAGCCCAAATACAACATTTTTAGCCCAATTCCAAATTAAGCCCAATTAATTTAATCACAATATTCCAAATATCACAATTATTTAATTAAAGTGTATTAGCCATAATTAATTAGTTAAATTAATATTTCCAAAACACCAATTACACTAATTAATCATGCTTTAATTTAATCAATACATGTCCAACATTATTGAAGCAAAATCAATCCAACATGCTCTTACAATAGCTCACGGCAATTCAATGGATTTTTATATCCGATTTTGATTTCAATCCAATTAAATCACAAATCAATATATCCAAGCATTCTAAACACATCCAATGGCTTAAAATCAAAAATCACCAAGAGCTTATGGTTCCTACACCATTCGGCCAAGCCTCCAAATTTGGGGAAAATAAATCTAATTAATTTTTCATCAAATTGATCATGCATAACTCTAAGTTATCAATATATAAACATACTCAAACAAACAATTTGATCAAAACATGCTCAAATCAAAAATACCCAAATTCAAGATTAAGAACCCTAAAATATTTCATGCTAAATTTAGGCTCATGATACCATTGTTGGGTTTCTAAGGTCATCCCAAGATCAATCCAAGCATGAAATAATGTTAATACGCAAAGTAAAGTATCAGAAATACTCACTTTGATCGGCTAAGAGGATGTAGGAGATAACAAAAATTCCAACCTTTGAAGTTTGCTCCAAGCTCTCCTTTGATGTATGTTGAGCTTCCAAGCTTGATTCTTGAATTCCAAACTCATGGGAAAGGTTTCCCTATCACCTTTGTATGAATCTTTATGTGCTAGCAATGGAGAAATTTGTAACAAAAATTCCCCTAATGTTCTTGAAGTTCTCGGCCTAGCCAAGAAAATTGGGAGAGGAAATTTTCTTCATTTTGCCATGAAGATGAGAGAGAGGAAGAGATGTGTTGTGTTTTAATTTTGTTTAATGTATATTGATTTCAAAAATCAAAATCCATTTACAAAAAGGTAAGTTAGTAAAATGTCCATCACAAGTCAAACTTGTGTATATAACAAGTTACCTACCATAAGCTCACCAACTTCCATCACCTTAAAATAAATAAAGTGACTTATGATGTGAATTAATGTGGGCCCCACTTGATTCAAAATCTGAGTGGACCCGCAAACACATTCCGGGCTCGGGTTTGTTAATTCCGAATTAACGAATTTTTCTGTTGCGACTTAATTAAATCAAATTTAATTAAATAATAATGCCTAGCAAAATTACTATTAAAGTCGCTCGTGAATTAATTCTAAATTAATTCGTTCGCCTGAATTAAAATCCAATTCTAATTCTGTTATGAAATCTAATTTCATTTAATATATCGAATATATTATTTTAATCGATTAATTCCAAATTAATCGTTCTCTCTCTTATAATTGAATTTTATCCCAGATAAAATTCTCCGTAATTAATCATAGATTAATTTTCTCTCTCTTTTAATTAATCACAGATTAATTATGTTCGAGTCATACGTCATCGATGAATCTTCGGGAAGTGACCCATGAGATCCCTGGATATGTTGGCAGTAAATCCGGTTATCGGACTATCCGAATACGTGCGTACCTAGTACCACATTCTTACCGATTTACAAGACATGGTTGGCTTCTAGCAAAGCACCGTGTCTACCCAATTCTCCAGAAATATTCTTTTAAGGAATATGTAATCTGTGTCAGGTTTAGTATACATAGTATTGCGTATTGCGATCTAGTATCAGATGTCACATGCTAGGCCTGGGGCTGGAATTGTGTCTGCCCCGTACGAAGCATATATCGGATCTCTGGTAACTAGTCTGTATAATCGGATAAACATGACCTAGTCATATTATCCCGATGACTGCAGTACTTAAGAGTACTAGTTCCGTATCCTACGTGATCATCATCTACATATGACTGAAGTGATACTTCCATCTTGACATCACACCCAATACACTATGATTCTCAATATACCCAGAAGAGGCGTACATAGAACCTGTTAAAGCCCAGGACGACCAAAACCAAAGTATATTGATTGTCGCAAGTATTAGCGATGCAAGTCTCATGTTAAAACCAAATACATCTACCCTGATTCTGATTCCCATAGACACATAGTCATACTACCAATGGAATTCTGAGGGGTCTATCCAGAGCGAAGCTGTTTCCGTACCATCGGTAAACACAACCTCTTATCGCACTTGCATAATATATGAGAACTATGTCGTTATGCTCCCACAACGCGCACAAGTGCAATACTAGTCTATTCCGTATTATCGATGTCCAGTCTCGATAATACTACGACTAGGGATATTTAATGATTAAACCTTAGTGGATTAATACTGTCTCATATCTTATTAATCCAAAACTAATCATATGGACTTTTATCATTTATATATCTTGGTAATCTAATTACAAATGATAAAAGAGCAATTTCCTTTGTCACATAGTTAATTTGTACAACAACACCATGTTCTGTACAAATAGTGATGCTATGGGTCATAATTATCCAACAGGTCATACCTATGAAGTTGTTTTATAAACACGTGGAGTCGATGGGTATTAGATACAATCGTTATTGGCACTAGAGCAAGTGAGAGTTTTTGTTGGGATTGGTGCTCAGAGCGCGAATTCTCGGTTGTATTTTTACATATTAAAAGATACATTATATTATAGAAACTGTATATATTATTCATAAAAATAACGTTTTACAGTAGTATTCATAAAGAAATACAACCGGGAATTGGCGCTCTGAGCACCAATCCCAACAAAAACTCCCACTTGCTCTAGTGCCAATAACGATTGTATCTAATACCCATTGACTCCACGTGTTTATCAAACAACTTCCGAGGTATGACCTATTGGACAATTATGACCCATAGCATCACTATTTATACAGATCATGGTGTTGTTGTACAAATTAACTATGTGACAATGGAAATTGCTCTTTTATCATTTGTAATTAGATTACCAAGATGTATAAATGATAGAAGGTCCTTATGTTTAGTTCCGGATTGAGATGATATGAGACAGTATCAATCCATGAAGGTTTAATCATTAAATATCCCTAGTCGGAGTATTATCAAGATTGGACATCGATAATGCGTAAAAGACTATTATTACACTTGTGCGCGTTGTGGGAGCATAACGGCATAGTTCTCATATATTTGGGTATTGGATACTCATGCAAGTGTAATAGGAGGTTGTGTTTACCGATGGTACGGAAACACCTTCGCTCTGGATAGACCCCTCGGAATTCCATTGGTAGTATGACTATGTGTCTATGGAAGTCCGAATCAGGGTAGGTGTATTTGGTCTTAACCTGAGACTTGCACCGCTAATACTTGCGACAATCAATATACTTTGGTTTTGGTCGTCCAGGGCTTTAATAGGTTCTGTGTACGCCTCTTCTGGGTATATTAAGAATCGTAGTGTATTGGGTGTGATGTCGAGATGGAAGTATCACTCCAGTCATAGTGGAGATGATGATCACGTAGGATACGGAACTGATGCTCTTTTGTACTGCAGTCATCAGGATAATATGACTAGGTCATGATTATCCGATTATAGAGACTAGTTACCAGAGATCCGATATGTGATTCGTACGGGGCAGACACAATTCCAGCACTAGGCCTAGCACGTGACATCCGATGCTGGATCAAAATACGCAATACTACGTATACTACGCCTGATAAAGATTATATATTCCTTTAAGAATATTTCTGGAGAATTGGGTAGGCACGGTGCTTTGCTAGAAGCCAACCATGTCTTGTAAATCGATAAAAGCGTAGTACTAGGTACGTACGTGTTCGGATAGTCCGACGACCGGATTTACTGCCAACATGTCCGGGGATCTCATGGGTCGCTTCCCGAAGATTCACCGATGACGTATGACTCGCACATAATTAATCTGGGATTAATTAGATGAGAGAGAAAATTAATATAGGATTAATTACTGAGATATTTTATCTGGGATAAAATATTATTTAAAGAGAAAGAACGATTAATTTGGAATTAATCGATAAATAATATATTCGATATATTATACGAAATTAGATTTCGACGCGGAATTAAAATTAGATTTTAATTCGGGCAAACGAGTTAATTTAGAATTAATTCGCTAGCGACGTGAATAGTAATTTTGCTAGGCACAATTATTTAATTAAATTTGATTTAATTACGTCGCAACGGAAAATTCGTTAATTCGGAATTAGCGAACCCGAGCCCGGGAGTGTTTGCCACTCACATTTCGAATTCAATTGCGGCTCACAAGTCACATCACATGTCACATCATTTGTCAATCAAATGATGGATGTCTTGTCACTTTGAGTGATTGACAACCAGTCACTATTCATGAGTGATGTGAGTTGTTGGAAGGCATTTATTGCCATTTTAGCTCCAAATTTTGTTGACTTTTTGAAAGGCATTTACAAAATGGTTTTGGTATTTGAATTTTGTAAATTAAAATAACCAAATACACAACACAAATTCTCTCTCTCCTTTTTGCAACACTCACGGTTTTGGGAACCCTTTTTTTTCTCTCCTCTCCCTCTCGGCTTTTGAAGCCAATTTTCTTCTCATTTTCTTGCTTGGCCGAGACATAGAAGAAGAAACAAGGAAGATTTATGGAAAATCTTTCCAATGCTAGCACATGAAAGGTCATCCAAGGTGATAGAGAAACAAACCATTGAGCATGGAATCACCATTTGCAAAGCTTGGAGCTTGGAGCATCAATGGAGGGCATGACCGAAAACTTGGAGCACAATTTTTGGGGTTGACCGAGAGCTTCCATGGAGGAGCAAAAGATTTTGTGTTCATCGCATCAAAATTCGATCAATGTAAGTATGATTCCGCCATACTTATTATTGTATTCACACATGATTTCTATGCTTGAATGATCTTGGGACTAACCTAGAAACCCAACATTTGGGTCAATATCAGGTTTGGGTTCCGAGAGGATAGGGATTCTAGATGTATCTTGTGAACTGACCTACCCTACGGCAGCACTTCACTCGTTAAGTCCAAGAATCCCGAAACGACGGGTTACACTCACAAAGGAATAATTAACTGTTAATAAAATTCCTTGATCGAATGAAACAGTAGTTGGTTAATATAGGAACAAGAGTTATTCCCGCATATATTAAATTGACTGAGATTTTCTCGATTTATCATACAAGTACTTGACCTACCCTACGGCGGCACTTACTTGTGGGATGATAGATTTTTGTGGCATAGTAATTCTCTTAGGTTTCTAATTCATTATTCATGGTTCATGCATCATGTTTAATTTTATGCTAAAATTATTTGATGATTTTAATATGCGATGAATGAATGTTAAATGCATGTTTATTTTATTTTTCAGCCATGGTTTCTCCAATTATTTCCATACTCTCAAACGATAAACTAACGGGAGAAAACTATGTTAAGTGGAAAAGTAACATGAACGCTATCCTGGTCTGTGAAGACCTAAAATTTATCCTGACGGAAGAGAGTCCTCCCGAGCCGGCCAGAAATGCTGGCCCAGCTGTACGCGATACCTACCAGAAATGGGTCGCAGCAAATGAGAAAGCCTGCTGCTACTTGCTAACAGGGATGTCTGAGGTTCTTGCTGCAAAGCATGAACCTATGGCTCTAGCATCTCAGATGATGGAGTCATTACAGGGCATCTTTGGGCAGCCTTCGGAGCGGCAACGCCATGAGGCCATGGTCTCAGCGAAAACTGCTAGGATGAAGGATGGGACATCAGTCCGAGAGCATGTCTTGAGGATGATGACCTATCTCAACACTGCTGAAAACCATGGAGCTCGTATTGATGAGCGTAGCCAGGTGACCATGATTATGGAAACTCTTCCGAAGAGTGTCCTGCAGTTTAAAAGCAACTATGTTATGAACAAGTTGACTTTTACTTTGACCCAACTGCTTAATGAGATCACCCACTACGAGTCCATACTTGTGGATCCTCGTAAGCTCAGTGATATGGCAAATGTTGTCGAGTCTTCAAAATCTGCAAAGATAAAGAAGAATAACACTGGAAGGCTAAAGGTATAGCTACTTGACATATGTAAAGACCTTGCTGAAGGTAACTTTACCATGAGAGTTAGGACAATGGATGTTGTTTCAGTATAATAGTGGGAGTTATCAGTTTTTCAATTTTTTCAAATAAAAGTTATTTGAATTTAAACAAAGTTGTGTTTGTTCTTGTTTTGTCATGGAAATTTGATTTCTGTTTCAAAACTATTGCATGATGGTTATCATTTATCTAATAATAATAGTTATTATTTCATAAATGGATTACCTATATGCTGAGGAAACTGGAAGATAACTTTTATGTGTTAAGACCGTTAACACATAAGCCACTGCTAATTATTGAAATGTTTTAGGTTGAGAAACCTAAAACTAAATAGCCAAAGATTTCTCACAATGACACATATCTATGGCATCTTAGACTTGGTCATATCCACCTTGACCGGATAAACAGATTGATAAAGAACGGAGCCTTAAACCAGTTAAAGCTCGGGACTTTACCAGTTTGTGAGTCCTGTTTAGAAGGAAAAATAACCAATAGACCTTTTATAGGAAAAGGTATAAGAGCTAGTCAACCACTTGAGCTAATACATTCAGACGTTTGCGGACCGATGAATGTAAGAGCCCAAGGCGGGTATGAATACTTCGTCACATTCATTGACGATTATTCAAGATATGGGTATGTCTACCTAATGCATCACAAATCAGATACCTTTGAAAAGTTCAAAGAGTATCGTGCTGAGGTTGAGAACCAATTAGGTAAGACAATCAAAGCTTTACGATCAGATCGTGGAGGGGAATACCTCGACAGAGATTTCGAGGAATTCTTAGTTGAGCATGGGATAGTATCCCAGCTCACAGCGCCTGGAACACCACAGAAAAATGGTGTTGTAGAGAGGAGAAATCGGACCCTACTAGACATGATGAGATCTATGTTTAGTTATAGCTCACTACCTAGTTCATTCTGGGGATATGCACTGTAAACCGCAATGTATATCCTTAATGTAGTTCCATCCAAGTCTGTTCCTAAGACTCCCTTAGAGTTGTGGAATGGTCGTAAAACTAGTTTACGACATTTCCGCATATGGGGGTGTCCAGCACATGTGCTAAAGAATAAGACAAAGTTGGAACCACGTTCTCAGGTGTGCCTATTTGTAGGCTATCCTAAGGAGACTATGGGTGGATTCTTCTACAGTCTTGATGATAACAAAGTGTTTGTATCGACAAATGCTACGTTTCTAGAGGAGGATTATATGAGGGAGTTCATGCCTCAAAGTAAGGTGTTACTTGCTGGTTCGACCAGCACGCCATCGTCAACGAAAGTTAACAAATACATAGCACATTGGACATCTAAGAGTCAGATGCAAGCTCATCAGAATGATCTACCGCCTAGATACAGTGGGAGGGTTGTATGACAACCTGATCGCTACCCTAGGATTGGAGAGGCACAAGTTGTCGCATCCAGCGATGGCGTAGATGATCCATTGACCTATCGTAGTGCAATGGATGATTCTGACAAAGAGGAATGACTTAAAGCCATGAACCTAGAGATGGAGTCCATGTACTCCAACTCAGTCTGGGAACTTATAGACCAACCTGATGGGGTGAAACCCATAGGTTGCAAGTGGATCTACAAGAGGAAGAGGGGATCAGATGGGAAGGTACAGACCTTCAAGGCTAGACTAGTGGCCAAGGGATATACCCAGACAGAGGGAGTTGACTATGAGGAAAATTTATCGCCAGTAGCCATGCTTAAATCCATCCGCACTCTTCTATCCATTGCCATATATTATGACTATGAAATTTGGCAAATGGATGTCAAGACTGCATTCTTGAATGGCAATCTTGACGAGAGTATCTATATGATACAACTAGAGGGGTTCATCGCCCAAGGTCAAGAGCAAAAAGTTTGCAAGCTGCAAAGGTCCATTTATGGACTCAAGCAGGCATCTCAATCTTGGAACGATCAAGTCTTATGACTTTGAGCAGAATGTTGAAGAGCCTTATGTATACAAGCGCGTCATTGACGGGAATGTGGTTTTCTTGTTTTATACGTTGATGATATTTTACTCATTGGGAATGATGTAAGGATATTATCAGACGTGAAAACCTGGCTAGCTAACCAATTCCAAATGAAAGATTTGGGAGAGGCCAGTTATATTCTTGGGATTCAGATACTTCAGGATCGCAAGAAATGACTGTTAGCTATGTCTAATGCATCCTATATCGACAAGATCATTGTGCAATTTGGGATACAGAATTCCAAGAAAGGCAATCTGCCTTATCGACATGGAATTCATTGGTCAAAGGAAACAGTCTCATAAGACACCTCAAGATGTTGAGGAAATGAGACATATCTCATACGCCTCAGCAGTTGGTAGTCTCATGTATGCTATGTTATGCACGAGACTAGATATCTATTTTGTAGTGGGAGTAGTCAGTAGGTTTTAGTCAACCCATGATTGGATCACTGGGTGGCTGTGAAACACATTCTCAAGTATCTTAAAAGAACGAGAGAATATATGCTTGTGTATTCTGGTGAGGATATGATCCTAAGGGGATATACAGACTCTGATTTTCAAAGAGATGTCGATTCTATAAAATCTACATCTGGATCAGTGTTCACCATAGGTGGTGGGGCTATAGTATGGCGGAGTATAAAGCAATCTTGCATTGCTGATTCCACCATGGAGGCTGAATATGTAGCAACTTGTGAAGTAGCTAAGGAAGCAATCTGGCTCCATAAATTCTTAGGAGATCTGGAAGTTGTTCCAGATATGGATAGACCACTCACACTCTATTGCGATAATAGTGGTGGGTGGCAAACTCCAAAGAACCAAGAAGTCACAATAGGGAAAAGCATATAGAGAGGAAATTCATAGGAACCTGGCAGATCCGTTTACAAAGACCTTGCCGGCTAAAGTGTTTGAAGGTCACCTAGATGGTCTAGGATTACGTGACATGTCCCATTTTTTCTAGTGTAAGTGGGAGATTGTTGGGATGTATGCCCTAGAGCTACATGTGATGTAAACGGTTTTATGTGTTTTGAAATAAAATGATGCATTATTCATTTATCAAAGTGTTTGTTTAATTTTCGCATATTATATATCATCTTGAATACCCTAGATTACTTATGTGTTTCATACTTAGTGTATGAGTGTCATACACAAGATGATTTAAGTCTGAAGTTTGTAATCTTAAATAGTCCATAGAGAGCAAACAAAGCGGGTACTTTATTTGTGGTTTATCTATAGCTGCGGTCCATTCTATATTTGTATGGCGACCTTGATCTGGGATCGTCCATGTAGAGACATGAGAATGGAGGCACCTTGTATGATGTGATCATATAGGACTGGACCCAGATGAAAATGACATTCTTTTAATATCTGTTAAACAAAGAAAGTCATTTCGATCTACTAGATGGTCATATATGGATTGATCTTAATCCTGAGTGTACCACGAACTCCTGCATGGCAGGCTATGTCCTTTGATTTACAAAGGTGAGGTTGGTGATGCAGTCCCGACCAATAGCTACGTATTTTGGGGGCATGGTCTGTTATGTAGCTGGGAACATTTTATATAGACATGGAGTTCACTCCTTCTTGTGAGAAGTATATGAGAATCTTTCTTAAGGGTTGATTCGGTGCTTGAACGATTTGAGCGCTCAAGTCTTTCTGTTACGAATAGAAAGATTAAAATTCATAATGGTTATGAATAAATCGTTCATTAGAGAATCAATGGTACTTAAGGTAAAAATAATTATAGGGGTATAACGGACATTATGATCCGACTCTAATTACGATATACTCGTGAAGGGTCAATTCATGTGTAATGACTAAATCGATGGACACCGACTTGGTTTGACTTAATATATCATCAGCGGCAACGAGAGTGCAGCTTCGGGTTTTTAGTGGAATAACCCGGAGCTAATAATTATGAATATTTAATTAAGAGCTTAATTGATATTTCGAGATTATTGGACCTCAGAACCGTAGGTCCATTTGGTCCCCGTGCTAGCTCAATTTACTATAGCGGATTTAGTATAATTGGATAGTCCAATTATATACTCACATATGTATAAATATTATTAATATGATTAATAATATTGATGTGTCACACTTGATACTATATATTAAAAGGTTAGTATATAGTTTTAATAATTATTGATGATTATTAATTGCTTATTATTAAATTATACTATTTATATAATTTAATAAGTATTAAATTTGATTTTTGATTTTCCAAAAATTGTTTTTGGAAGGATTTGATTGGTTTGAGTAATTGCTCTTATGAAAGGCAATTACACCTTTTATTTTTGTAACATATCCTTTATTATAGTAATAAATGATTAATGTTACAAAATTAAAGAGAAAATGCCATATGGCCGAAACTACCAATAGGGGAGGCTAAGGGTTTAATTTATTTTGGAAATAATAAACCCTAAGTATATAAAGAAATTTTATTTTTTCTTTTAGACATCTCTCCTTCTTGCAAACTCTAGCCTCCATCTTCTTCCTCATTCCCTCTCAATTGTTGAGAAAAGAAAAATAAGAACAAGAAGAAAAATAAGAAAAATATGAGTGTGACTAGTAATCTCTAAAAGGTTTAGGGATTCATTTAGTGAGTGTAGCCCACACTACTTTCCGTTGGTAACGAGACATAGCTCGGAAGGTCGAATGGTGGATCCGATAATCTACAATAGTTCACGGCAAAGCAAGATTGATGCAAGATGATCATGCGCAGATGGTAATCAATCATGAATGAAATGCACATGATCAAAACCCAAAAATGCAATATTATCTTAACCCTTTTAATTGCTCACTGGTATCGGTTAATCCTTGATTTTTTAACCGTAACCGAAATTTTCGGTTAAATAAAAGTGTGACCGATTTAACCAATTTATGACACATAACCATTAACCAATTAACCATTATATTCGATCGGTTATGGTTAATTCGGTTATTAACCAATCCAATAAATTAAAATTTAATATTTTTTATAATTTAAATTAGTAAAATATTATATATGATGTAGGTCGGTTCTACCGATTTTTTCGGAACGTTTCAACCAGTCGAACACTGACGCATTAATTTTTTGGATCACTAACATTTGATTAAATATATCTATATTTAATTACATGCGAGAGAAATATTTTTTAAACCCTCGATGATTGTCCCGGCCTCAGATTTCCTTCCAAACCTGCCATGTTAGAAATTTTAAGGGTCACGAATCCACCACGATGCAAAATCTACACATTTGAATTTTATGTATTTTTACCTTTAAATTCTTGAGAGAAATTAAAAGAGTCAAAACCAATCTGTTAATACAGCTTGTCATTTGAATTTTATCAATTTTATTTTCGGTTAGTATTATCAAATCAATATAACTCCAACCAATTGAGAGTTTACATGCAGACTATCTTAACTCTAAAAAATTAAAGGATTCGCACGCGCTAATATATATATATAGTTTAATTTCGGTTAATCGGTCGGTTCGGTTATACGAATCTCATAACCGTAACCGAACCGAATAACCGAAAAAGTTAAAAATTTTAACCGCAACAACCGATTTAACCGAACCGTAATAAAAAAATGGGTCTGAACGGTTCGGTTAATCGGTTAAAACCGATTAATGCACACCCCTACTCACTGGCCATTTGGCCATTTGTAATGACACATTTATGTGCGTATGATGAATGGATTTGTGGAATGACATTCAGCTACTTTGCTAATCGGATTATGTGGCCATGATGTGTGTACGCATGATATTTACGAATTAAAGGAACAAGTGAGGCGTAGATCAAAGGTTGATAACAAACAACGTGCGTGACTGGTTGACGATAATGCATGGGAGTCAAACAGCCGCAAGTCTGTGTGCAGTGTGCGTGCATGATTCAAAAGTTGTTCGGATCTGGGATTTTGGGTGGAAAAATTATGGATACAAAGAAGAAGGGCAGACAAATTTTCAAGGTCGATCCCGGGTGCCTAAGCCGCTTCCGCTGCGCGAGGAAAGCGTTTCGTTTCTACATCCTCAGGGTGTTTCGTGTGTATAGAGATAGGATCTGTCAGTTCTGTGTACAGAGCATAGGTAGTCTATATGATTAGCAATCAGATAAAAAACCATGGGCCGTGGTATTTTAGAAATCAGTTCTAAATGTTCTTTTTGAGATTGCTAATAGAGACGTCGACGGGATAATCCCTATAGAGATTTGACGTTTATATCTATATCTCTGGGATATATCTGGATACCTGTGACGGAGGAATTATACATATGCCATGACCTCGACCTGTATGATTCAACGAGTTTATCCGTGGTCGTCATAATTTACGGGTGGGCAAATTATGGACACGAAATTGGATTTCGTGACGGATATGCCTGAATCCAGAGAGTCTCACTAATGAAATATACTCGTAAAGAACTATGGCAACATTTATAAATAATATTGATTATTTATAAAGTCGTTTAAGGTTAAACGCAAAGTACATGTGTAGGGACCCAATAGTCATTTCTTAATTTTTGTGTATTTACATTTAATGATAGATTTTATCAAATACACATTAATTAATTGTCAAATTGAGATATTTGACTAATATCATAATATATATATGTATTTGATATTTAATGTAAATATCATACATATATTTAATATATTTGTATTTAATTAATTAATTAATTATTTAATTGTTAAATGATTAAATTAATTAAAAATATAAATATTTTAAAGTTATGATATTTACTTTAATGACTAAGTTGCAATTGTTGACTTGGTTGAATATATCATTAAAGTGTAATGATCATTAAAACAAGTTGACAAGTTGTAAAATGAAATGAAATGAAAAACAAAATATCTAGATATTACTATATGCAATTTTCGGCCAAGGCTAAGAAAATAAGTATATATTATTTTGTTTTCATTTAGGGTTTCATGAACTTAAAAATCCTTACCAAAACTCCATTAAAAGAAAGACAAAGAAGCTTGAGACAAAGAAAAGAAAAACAAAGAAAAAGCTTGGATTAAGTAAGTATTTCCAACTTACCATTAGAGAGAAAATGTTCCTCTTATTGTGGGCTTCATGTTATGATGTTCTCAAGTTATCTACTCTTTATTCTTTGTGTTTTTTTTTATGGAAGTTTGTGGATAGGGTTAAAGTATGTATAGATCATATAATGCTTCTAATATGTTAACAAGCATTCTTTTGATGGTTTGAGAAACTTGTTGCCATTCTAGAGTTATTTACCCACTCTTAAATGACCTGGATTTGATCTATAGTTATTTAATTGTGGTGGGGCTTGATTGGTGTGGAAGAAACATGATTGAAGTGTTGGTTTTTGCTAATTTGGTCTAATTTGTCCAATTTGATGAAATTGAAAAATTAGGGTTTAAGACCACTTTAAAATTTGGGCTTTTCATTTATGTTGTGTATTTGGATGTGTATATGATGCATATAAAATCTTATGTTGATTGGATATCATCTTGATGTGTTTTGAACATTGAAAATGCAAAATGCACATTATGCCACCAAATAAGGCTCTCGGCCTTGGGACTCAAATTTGTGGTTTCATGTTGCAATTTGAATTTTGATATGTAGGACATGTTAAATTCATATTAGAAATGATTTAGAATCATCCAAAATTGTTTTGAACAATTTAAGACTAAAATGAACAAAATGCAAAGTTTTGGGGCAATTTGGTAATTACACAAAAATTTGATTTCTTGTGTAATATTTCATAATTTGATAATTGGGTAATCAAATAAATAATTTTATTTAATTGATCCGAGAAAAAGTTTTGAATTGAAAAATTTTGATTTTCCACTGTTCCGCTGCGTTACCGGATTTCCGCCCTAAAACCCCTTCAAAATGGTATCAGAGCGAGTCTGATTCTAGGCCCCCTAATATGATTAGCCTTTTAAATTCAATGTTTAATCATGTTTTATTAACTTTATACATGCATGTTTTAATTTAATTTGATTAGATTTATGGTGTATGACACTTAGCGGAAAATCCCTAATTAATAAGGTTTAAATGTAATTATGTTTTTTATGCATGTTATATGGTCCGTCTTGTCAATACGGTTTATGAATATTTCTCTGTGAATACATCCGAGACTGTGCCTCTGCTGTGCGGGTGTAGCCGATAGAGATTTATTTATACCGGATGTATATTAGATACTAGATAAATTCAAGCGAAAGTAGAATCCTAAACGTGCCCTAGCTGTCAGGGTTACGCAAGTAGCTTGAGTTTATCATTGATAAGTTTAACCTTGGTACGTCTCCTTGTGGGCCTGCCTTAGCAGTCACAACGAGAAACGACCAGGACCAGAAACCTAGGAGTCACTAGTGAGTGATTGACAAATGAGTTGTCTACCTGATGAATATACGTAGGCGAGACCGTGCCTCTGCTGTGAGCTGAAATATATTCACAGGATCAACTTTTCACTATTTGTATTTAATTTAATTATTAAATCTTTGTATTCTGTTTGGGGATTACAGTATTGCATGATTTAGTGGGAGGAGCATTTTTAGATTAAAAATCCATGATCTAGTTTATGCTTATAATATTATATGAAACTGCTTAATTTCTGCTAACCGTTTTTTGTAATCTATATGATAGATTTGTGATGGCGGCACCATCCACTAATCAGTTTGCGCGTATGATTGATGCGAACAAATTCAAGGGCGCTGATAACTTCGCCGATTGGGATTTGGATTTGAGGATTGTCCTCAATTCCGAGAAGTTGGGATATGTTCTTGAGGGTCCATTGCCCCTTATTGTGGCAGAGGACGCTACACCGGAAGAACGCGAAGTCTTCCAAGCTTGGAAGGATGATGATTTAAAATTTAAATCATACATCTTAAGTTTGCTTTCACTGGGGCTCAAGAAACAATACTATGGCATGTCAGATGCGTATAGTATGATGACACGATTAAGACAATCGTTTGAGAACCAAGAACAAGTTGTTGTTCACAAGGTCGCAATGGAACTGTTCCATGCGCGATTGGATGAGGGGCAAGTTGTTAGCCCACATGTTCTTCAGATGATCGATTTGATCGATCAATTGAGGCAACATAATCTCATTCTGAATGACATTCTCGGTAGGAACGTCATTCTTGGTTCACTCCCAACTTCTTATCGCCAGTTCGTGATGTACTTCAACATGAACGGGATTATCTGTACCTACCAAGAGCTGCATAGGATGTTGCTCACGGTAGAAGATGACCTCAAGAAGGGAGTACCGACTCGCCCTCCCAGACCTACTTCACTTTCTGCTTCTTCCCAGACTTGGTCAAAGGGAAAGAAGAAGAAAGGGAAGAAGAAGAAGAACGGTCTCGGGCCTCAACCACAGGCAAAGATAGCTAAGCCCAATAGGGTTTCTGACGAGAAGTGCTATCACTGCAGTAAGGTCGGGCACTGCAAAATGGAACTGTCCTGATTACATTGCCCATCTGAGGAGGGAGAGAGCATCTACATCAGGTACATTTATTTTTCCAGTTATTGATATATCTTTGGCTTGTGAAGCCACCACATCCAACTGAATTTTAGATTCTGCTTGTCCCATTCACATTTACAGTTGCAGGTGCTGAAGGAAAGTAGGAAATTGAAGCCTGGGGGGATGCAGTTACGATTCGGAAGTGGGGACTCACTGGATGCAGTTGCAGTGGGAATATGCAAGATCTCATTGCCAAATGAGACACTTTTGTTAAATGACTGTTATTATGTACCTAGATGTGTAGCTAATATTATATCTCTTTTGTATTTGATACAGAAGGTTATCGTATCAATATTAAGAATTGTTCTTTGTATTTATATGATAAAAGTAATATTTAGATCCTTTGTTGTCCAAATAAGCATGGTCATTATACATTGCAAACTTCAAAAGATATTTTAAATATTGGAGTTAATAAACATAGTTTACCTGTTGTTAATAATACTGAACTTTGGCATATGCGGCTAGGTTACATAGGCGTTAAACGCCTTACCCAATTGGTTAGGAATGGTTTGATACCAGATCTCACCATTGAATCATATCCAACTTGTGAATCGTGTATTCAGGGTAAAATGACCAAAGCCCAATTTTCAGGTGTTGGACACCGTGCCACTAACTTAATGGAACTCGTACATTCTGATGTATGTGGTCCACTAAGTCAAACTGCTCACAGTGGTTATTCGTACTTCGTTACCTTTACCCATGATTTGTCACGGTACGGTTATGTCTATTTGATGCGACATAAATCTGAAACCTTTGAAAAGTTCAAATAGTTCCGAAATGAAGTAGAAAAACAAACTTGTCAATATATTAAATGCCTTCGATTTGATCTAGGCGGAGAATATATGAGTGGTGAATTCATTGATTATATGAAGGAGAATGGGATTCTCGCTCAATATACTCCTCCAGGTACTCCACACCACAATAGAGTGTATGAGATGAGAAATCGAACTTTATTGGATATGGTCCGGTCGATGTTGAGTTTCATAGATTTGCCCTATTTCTTATGGGGTTACTCTCTTTTAACAGATGTACATCTTTTGAATAAGATTCCTTCAAAAGCTTTTCCTACGACTCTGTATGAGATATGGTTCGGTAGGAGACCAAATCTTAGTTACATTAAAGTTTGGAGTTGTCATGCCTATGTCAGGGTGACTCAGCAAAATAAGCTTTCGCCTCGAGGGCAAAAGTTTAAATTTGTCGGATATCATTCGAATACGAGGGGATATCTGTTCTATGATATCGAGCATCGAAATGTGGTCGTAGCTCACTTCGCAAGATTTCTAGAAGTAGAATTTTTGTCATAAGGTGGTAATCATAGACAAGTTGAACTTGATGAAGTCCAACCTGAAAACAACGAACCAACAGAGGAACCTGAAGTTCAAGTATATGAAGGACCTTCAACACACACACTCCTTAGGTAAGGGTATCTAGACCTCCTGAACGCTTGTATTTGATACAAGAAAAGAGTCTAGATGTTCTCTTAGTTGAAGAGACTGATCCTTTCACCTATAGAGAATCGATGTTGGATATCGACTCCGTGAAATGGCAAAGTGCCATGAAATCCGAGTTAGACTCAATGCATGAGAATCAAGTTTGGGACTTGGTTCCGCTTCCCTAAGGAATTGTTCCTATCAGTTGTAAATGGGTTTACAAGAGGAAGCGAGGGCCTGACGGTAAGGTTGAAACTTACAAGGCCCGACTGGTAGTAAAAGGTTACACGCAGCGACCTGGCATCGACTACGATGAAACTTTTTCACCAGTAGCAATGCTTAAGTCTATTCGGATTTTGCTTTCTATAGATGCGTATAATGACTACGAGATTTGACAAATGGATGTCAAAACGGCTTTTCTAAATGGATTTCTTGATGAAGAAATCTATATGGAACAGCCGAAAGGTTTTGCGTCCAGCGAAAACTCGGGTATGGTATGAAAGCCTAAGAAGTTCATTTATAGACTTAAACAAGCTTCACGAAGTTAGAATCTTCGATTTGATGAGATTATTAGATCGTCTGGTTTTCTCAAGAATTCGGAAGAATCATGTGTGTATCAGAAGGCCAGTGGGAGCATGGTCGTATTTTTAGTCCTATATGTTGATGACATCCTAATCATTGGGAATGATTTAGGTATGTTACAAAGCGTCAAAGCGTATCTCTGTAAGAATTTCTCCATGAAGGACCTGGGAGAAGCTTCCTATATTTTAGGGATAAAACTCTATAGAGATAGACAAAGGAGGCTGATTGGGTTATCCCAATCAACGTACATAGATAAGATCTTGGAACGGTATAAGTTTGGTAACTGTAAGACAGCAAACATACCGTTTAGACATGGGATTCATCTTTCAAAGAAGATGAGTCCACAAACAGAAAATGAAAAGGTTAGAATGTCTAACCAACCTTATGCTTCGTGTTTGGGTAGCATAATGTATGTCATGTTATGTACAAGGCCTGATATCAGTTTCGTTGTTAGCGTAACTAGTCGATATCAGTCTAATCCAGGTAATGACCATTGGATGGCCATTAAACATATCCTAAAGTATCTTAAAGTTACTAAGGATAAGTTAATAATTTATGGAGGAAACGAACTGCAAGTTAACGGGTATACGGATTCCGATTTCCAATCGGATCCCGATGATAGAAATTCTACATCTGGATTCGTATTTACCCTTAATGGAGGTGCAGTTTGTTGGAAGAGTTCCAAATAGGGATCAACAGCAGATTCCACCACAGAGGCGGAATATATTGCAGCTTCTGAAGCAGCAAAGAAGGGTGTGTGGATAAAGAACTTTATCACAGAATTGGGAGTTGTCCCAAGTATCGAGAATCTGATTCCGTTATACTGTGATAATACTGGAGCCATTGCGCAAGCAAATGAACCAAGGGCGCATCAGAATTCGAAGCATGTGGAACGCAAGTACCACATCATTCGAGAGATTGTGTCGCGATGGGATATTTTCATGTGCAAGGTATCGAATGAAGATAATATAGCAAACCCACTGACGAAGGTCATACCTTTGAAGTTGTTTGATAAACACGTGGAGTCGATGGGTATTAAAAAAAATCGTTATTGGCACTAGAGCAAGTGGGAGTTTTTATTGGGATTGGTGCTCAGAGCGCCAATTCCCGGTTGTATTTCTTTATGAATACTACTGTAAAACGTTATTATTATGAATAATATATGCAGTTTCTATAATATAATGTATCTTTTAATATGGTAAAGACGTAATGACCTTAGAATGACTAGTCATGATGATGTTGCAAAAGCGTCGCAACTGACATTGAGTTGTATCATGACGTTGTCATTCTCAGACAGTTCATGGTCAAGGTTTACACTACTTGGTCAGTAAAGTAAACCCGTTGAGACCGATACATGTCGTATATTGGAATATATGATTCCAATGGTTTCTCAATGAACCCTAAGTCTTGGAGACTAGTATAGACATGTAGGTGTTTATAGCGGATAAACACTGAACAACTCACTGAAGATTCTTAATGGATAATACACCAACGTCAATAAGAATCTTCTCGGGTTGAGTAGCACTTGTGATTCTTCGACTTGAGATACCACTGTGGGCGCATGAGACATCTTCCACACTTAGATGGCAGTCATGTCACCGATCTATTTAGATCAGACCTCCACATGTTCGTTGGGTGTGGATAGATCCTCAGGGTGTCCTGTGTGTATCGAGATAGGATCCGTCAGTTCTGTGTACAGAGCATAGGTAGTCCATATGATTAGCAATCAGATTAAAAACCATGGGCCCGTGGTACATTTTAGAAGTCAGTTCTAAATGTTCTTTTTGAGATTGCTAATAGAGACGTCGACGGGATAATCCCTATAGAGATTTGACGTTTACATCTATATCTCTGGGATATATCCGGATACCTGTGACGGAGGAATTATACATATGCCATGACCTCGACCTGTATGATTCAACGAGTTTATCTGTGGTCGTCTTAATTTACGGGTGGGTAAATTATGGACACGAAATTGGATTTCATGACGGATATGCCTGAATCTATAGAGTCTCACTAATGAAATATACTCGTAGAGCACTAAGGCAACATTTATAAATAATATTGATTATTTATAAAGTCGTTTAAAGGTTAAACGCAAAGTACATATGTAGGGACCCGATAGTTATTTCTTAATTTTTGTGTATTTATATTTAATGATTTCATGAACACATCATATTGATAAACACAGAGTTGCAAATAAACAATAATTGTACAAGCATGCATATTAAAGAGAGGCAATTAAGTGCATAAATATTGAAGAGAGCTAACTAAACATCTGATGGGGAAGGGAATGACTAGGGGAACAAACATGCATGAAACATGATAAATGAATCTATACAGTGTGTGCGCGTTCGTGTAGCATTCGTAAACGTGTTCAAACGGTAAACAGAATGCAAGCGTTCGAGTAGCGTTTGGTAACGTGTTTGAACAGTGATCAGAATGTCCGCGTTCATATAGCGTTCGAGAACGCATTCGAACGGGATAAGACTTGATGCATGATACAACAAAACGCATGCGCGTTCGAGTAGCATTCGTAAATGCATTCGAACATACTGAGATAGAATACAAGCGTTCGAGTAGCGTTCTGAGGCGCGTTCGAACGGAAATAAGACAGAATGCATACTTTCTTGTAGCGTTCGTAAACGCGTTCGAACGAGATGAGACAGAATGCATACGTTCATGTAGCGTTTGGAAATGCATTCGAACGATATTGCCAAAACGGCATCTCAAATGACACAAACACATATATGGAAAAACAAATAGACAATGTAAGACCTCGTGTGCCCGATGAAACACATTTCACATTCAATCGGGTGCACCTCGTCCGGCACGGCAAAATATCGTGGAAAATGTATCCTTTTAGGTATTTCCCTCGAATAGAGGACCTTTAATCCACCCTAGTTAGCCCATGCGCACAAGAATGCAATGCATGCGTAAATAAAGCAATGATATGCAAAGGGTAAATGACATAATAAAAGGCGCGGCAAAACATCGTGGTAAAGGTAGCCTTCAGACATTTCCCTCGAATAGAGGACCTTTAATCCACCCTACTTAGCCAATGCGCGTTATATTACAATGCATATAAAATAAAGACAACAGTAATATAGGACCTGGTATGCTCGATTAAACATATCTCACATTCAATCAAACAAACTCCGTCCGGCGCGGCAAAACATTGTGGAAAAGGTAGCCTTTAGGCATTTCCCTCAAATAGAGGACCTTTAATCCACCATAGTTAGCCCATGCGCATTATATCATCATGCATAAATAAGTAACATGCAGAAAGTAATAGCATACTAACGACTAAATCATGCTTAAAAAAATAAATAACATACTAGCAACCCAATCATGCTCGAATACAAGGTTGGATGAAACGAAATGTGTGAATCTCTCAAGTGGTATATGGCATTGTATCCCGAGTGCAAACCGCAATACCGTCCATTCGGATTCGGCTACGGAATTTACGTCCGAGTTTCCATTTGATATACCACAAGAGGGAACACATATTCCATTCATTCAAGGACCACAACATATATCAACAAACGACTCTCATGCGAGGGAATTCTAATAAACAAAAAAAAAAGATGAGAATAAATAAGAATGGTGCCCTCAAGTCTAACCTCTTAGGTCGTCTCTCGAAAGTGCGTTACACGGCCGTCGGAAGGGTTGATGCTCCCCAACTCCTCCGGTTCACTGGTCCACTGCTCTCATTCGCTGCTTCGCTATTTTGAGCTGTCGTTTCCACTGTTTTGCTGTTGTTTTGCTGTTGTTTCTTGCGATAATTTAAGGGTTTTAAAGTGTAGTTTTTTTGTCACTGTTTTGCTATATTAAGGGACTATTTTTTTGGTGTATTGGGTCACGGTTTTGGGGTATTTTTGGGATTGTTTTGGGGACTACAGAGGGCTGTTTTGGACTATTTTCAGCTTGGTTATTGTTCGGTTATAAGGCTTATTTTGGTGAGGGGCTGTTGTTCCTGCGTTTGGTATTAGTGGGGGTACTTTTGTTTGTTGTATTATGAGGGGTTTCTTTGTGATTGCTACGTGGGGGTGAGGCAGTGTGTTGGCTTCTTATTTGGTTCGCTGAAGGGCTTAGGGTGCAGGTCAGCGTGAGGGTTGCTGCTGGTCAATGGCTGGCGTGGGGCTATTTTGTGTTTGTACATGGCGTGAGCAGTTAGAGGCTGTTGAAGGTGTTTTATGCATGATGAAGGCTGGTTGTGAGGGGGCTGTGTTGCCGGGAGTTTGGTGAAGGTTTGTGTGTGTTTATTTGGCGTAGGTGTGAGACGAGAGAGAGAGGGAGTGGCATGAAGCTTATGGTTTATTTCTTTTTGTGAGTAGATGTGAGAATGAGCTAGGGTGTGAAAGGTTGGTTTAGGCTTCTTTTATAATGGTTTCTAGGGTTTCTAGGTAAGGAAGGGAATCCTCAAAAAAGGGAAGTGTCTTGATTGGTTTATGAAAGGAAAAGATGTGTTTAATTTAGGGAGTGAATATCTTAATTGGTGTTTGATTAGGGAATGGATATATTTGATTTATTTTATTTAGGTATGTGAATTATTTAGATTGGAATGTGATTTATTTAATTTATGAAGGATGTTATTTTAATTTGTGACATGTTTTAAATGTTTTAATTATTTTAGGTGGGTTTTGGTGGGCTAATTGGGCTTGGGCGTGAGGCTAGCAACAAAACCAGAAGTACCGACACCGATCGAACGCCGATTCGAATGCTACACGAACGACCGCAATCTGCTTGACGTTCGAACGTGTTAACGAACGCAGCACGAACGAAAGCAGTGAACATATGAATTGAATCCGATGATATACTTATTCTGAATTTCCCCTTTCGACATTCGTTTCCCACGACTTCCGCAACCTAACGAGTAGTGCCTCCGTATGAGACTCATCATCGAGAATTATATGCAAAATGCAGTGCCTACAGTCGCCTCCACTTTGATGGGACTTGTGTAGTGTGTGACAATGACAATCCTATCAAAGTTGTGCAATACATTTTTACTTATCTGGCTCGCCAACTGCCACCTGACTTGCCTGCTGCTTCGAGCTGAGTTGATGATGCAGTGGACCTCGATCCTGGGACGCATCCCAATAATTGCAACCGATAATGGGGGCCTTGACCCTGGGACGTATCCCGATAACATAGACAATGTGGGTCACGACCTTGGGACGCATCCCCAAAACTGCTGATGATGTGGGTCACGACCCAGGGACGCATCCCCAAAACTTCTGATGATGTGGGTCACGACCATGAGACTCATCCACGGAGTGTGTGTGTTGAAGGTACTTCATCTACTTGAACTTCAGGTTCCTCCGTTGGTTCGTTGTTTTCAGGTTGGACTTCATCAAGTTCAACCTGTCTATGATTACCACCTTCTGACAAAAATTATACTTTTAGAAATCTTGCGAAGCGAGCTACGAACACATTTCGATGCCCGGTATCATTGAACATATATCCTCTCGTATTCGAAGGATATCCGAAAAACCTAAACGTTTGCCCTTGAGGTGAAAGTTTATTTTGCTGAGTCACCCTGACATAGGCAGGACAACCCCAAACCTTAATGTAACTAAGATTTGGTCTCCTACCGAACCATATCTCATACGGAGTCGTAGGAGCAGCTTTTGAAGAAATATTATTCAAAAGATGTGCAGCTGTTAAAAGAGAGTAGCCCCATAAGAAATAGGGCAAATCTTTGAAACTCAACATCGACCGGACCATATCCAATAAAGTTCGATTTCTCCTCTCAGACACTCCATTGTGTTGTGGAGTACCTGAATGAGTATATTGAGCGAGAATCTCATTCTCCTTCATATAATCAATGAACTCACCACTCATATATTCTCCGCCTCGATCAGATTGAAGACATTTAATATATTGATCAGTTTGTTTTTCTACTTCATTTCAGAACTCTTTGAACTTTTCAAAGGTTTCCGATTTATGTCGCATCAAATAGACATAACCGTATCGTGACAAATCATCGGTAAAGGTAACGAAGTACGAATAATCACTGTGAGCAGTCTGACTTTGTGGACCACATACATCAGAATGTACGAGTTCCAGTTAGTTAGTGGCACGGTGTCCAACACCTGAAAATGGGGCTTTGGTCATCTTACCCTGAATACACGATTCACAAGTTGGATATGATTCAATGGTGAGATATGGTATCAAACCATTCCTAACCAATTGGGTAAGGCGTTTAACGCCTATGTGACCTAGCCGCATATGCCAAAGTTCAGTATTATTAACAACAGGTAAACTACGTTTATTAACTCCAGTATTTAAAATATATTTTGAAGTTTGCAATGTATAATGACCATGCTTATTTGGACAACAAAGGATATGAATATTACTATTATCATATAAATATAAAGAACGATTCTTAATATTAATACGATAACCTTCTGTATCCAATACAAAAAGAGATATAATATTTGCTACACATCCAGATACAAAATAACATTCATATAACAAAAGTATCATTTTCTGCCAAGGAATCTCGCATACTCCCACTGCAACTGCATCCAGTGAGTCTCCACTCCCGAATCACAACTGCATCTCTCCAGGCTTCAGTTTCCTACTTTCCTTCAGCACCTGCAATGAATTGCAAATGTGAATGGGACAAGCAGAATCTAAAATCCAGGTGGATGTAACGGCTTCACAAGCCAAAGATATATCAATAACTGGAAAAATAAATATACCTGATGTAGATACTCTCTCCTTCCTCAGCTGGGCAATGTAGTCAGGACAGTTTCTTTTCCAGTGCCCGACTTTGCTGCAGTGATGAGACTTGTCGTCAGAAGCCCTCTTGGGCATAGCTATCTTTGCATGTGGTTAAGGACCGAGATCCTTCTTCTTCTTCCATTTCTTCTTCTTTCCCTTTGACCAATTTTGGGAAGAAGCAGAAAGTGAAGTAGGTCTGGGAGGGCGAGTCGGTACTTTATTCTTGAGTTCCTCTTTCGCCGTAAGCAACATCCTATGCCGCTCTTGGTAGGTACAGATAATCCCATTCATGTTGAATTACATCACGAACTGACGATAAAAAGCTGGGAGTGAACCAAGAATGACACTCCTACTGAGAATTTCATTAAGAATGAGATTATGTTGTCTCAATTGATCGATCAAATCGATCATCTGAAGAACATGCGGGTTAACAGCTTGCCCCTCATCCAATCGCGCATGGAACAGTTCCATTGTGACCTTGTGAACAACAACTTGTTCTTAGTTCTCTAATGATTGCCTTAATCGTGTCATCATACTATACGCATCTAACATGCCATAGTATTGTTTCTTGATCCCCGGTGAAAGCGAACTTAAGATGTATGATTTAACTTTTAAATCATCATCCTTCCAAGCTTGGAAGACTTCGCGTTCTTCCGGTGTAGCATCCTCTGCCACAGCAAGGGGAAGTGGACCCTCAAAAACATATCCCAACTTCTCGGAATCGAGGACAATCCTCAAATTCAAATCCCAATCGGTGAAGTTATCAGCGCCATTGAGTTTGTTCGCATCAAGCATACGCACAAACTGATTAGTGGATGGTGCCGCCATCGCAAATCTATCATATAGATCACGAAAAACGGTTAGTAGAAATTAAGCAGTTTCATATAATATCATAAGCATAAACTAGATCATGGATTTTTAATCTAAAAATGCTTCTCCCACTAAATCATGCAATACTGTAATCCCCAAACAGAATACAAAGATTTAATAATTAAATTAAATATAAATAGTGAAAAGTGGATCCCATGAATATATTTTAGCTCACAGCAGAGGCACGGTCTCGCCTACGTATATTCATCGGGTAGACAACTCATTTGTCAATCACTCACTAGTGACTCATGGGTTTCCGGTCCCAGTCTTTTCTCGTTGTGACTGCTAAGACAGGAACACAAGGAGACGTACCAAGGTTAAACTTGTCAATGATAAACTCAAGTTACTTGCGTAACCCTGACAGTTAGGGCACGTTTAGGATTCCGCTTTCGCTTGAATTTATCTAGTATCTACTATACATCCGGTATAAATAAATCTTTATCGTCTACACCCTCACAGCAGAGGCACGGTCTCGGAGGTAGTCACAGAGAGATATTCATAAACTGTATTGACAAGAAAGACCATATAACATGCATCAAATACATAATTACATTTAAATCATATTAATTAGGGATTTTCCGCTAAGTGTCATACACCCTAAATCTAATCAAATTAGATTAAAACATGCATGTATAAAGTTAAGAAAACATGATTAAACATTGAATTTAAAGGGCTAATCATATTAGGGGGCCTAAAATCAGACTCGCTCTGATACCATTTTGACGGGGTTTTATGACGGAAATCCGGTAACAGCAGCGGAATAGTGGAAAATCAAAATTTCCCGATTTCAAAAATTTTTCTCGGATAAATTAAATAAAATTATTTATTTAGTTACCCAATTATCAAATTATAAAATATTACACAAGAAATCAAATTTTTGTGTAATTACCAAATTGCCCCAAAACTTTATATTTTGTTCATTTTAGTCCTAAATTATTCGAAACAATTTTGGATGATTCTAAATCATTACTAATATGAATTTAACATGTCCTACACATTGAAATTCAAATTTCAACAAAAATTTCCAAAATTTTCCTGAAAGCCGTGAGCCTCCATACATGGCCAAATTGTGCATTTTGTCCGTTTTGTGTTCAAAACACATTAAGATGAAATCCAATTGACCTAATATTTTATATGCATCATATACACATCCAAATACATAACATAATGAAAATCCCAAATTTGGAAGTGTCTTAAACCCTAATTTTTCAATTGCAACAAATTGGACAAATTAGACCAAATTAATTAAATCCAACAACTTCAATCAAGTTTCATCCATTCCAATCAAGCCTCACCACAATGAAACAACTATAGAAAAAATCTAGGTCATTTAAGAGTGGGTCAATAACTCTAGAATGGCAACAAGTTTCTCAAACCATCAAAAGAATGCTTATTAACTCATTAGTAACATTCTATTATCTTTATACATGCATAACCCTATCATCAAACTTCCATCCAACAAAAACACAAAGAATAAAGAATAGAAAAATATGAGAACATCATAGTATGTAGCCTATAACACAATGAACATTTTCCTCTCTAATAGTAAGTTGAAGAAACTTACTAAAATTCCAAGCTTTTCTTGTTTTTCTTTTCTTTCTCTCAAGCTTCTTTTGTTTTCTTCAATGGAGTTTTTGATAAGTGTTTTGACTTAATGGAACCCTAAAAATGAAACAAACAATTTATACCTCCCAATAATGGCCTTGGCCAAAAATTGTAGGTAGTAGAAATATCATGATATATTTTTTTTCACTTTAATGCATTATCAACTTGTTACTTTATCATTAAACCATTTAAAGCTTATTTAACAAAGTCAACAATTGCAACTAAAAGCATTTCCGTAATTATCACAACTTTAAGATATTTATATTTCAATTAATTTAATCATTTAACAATTAAATAATTAATTAATTAATTAAATATAAATATATTTATTATATTTACATTAAATATCAAATACATATATATATATTTATGATATAAGTCAAATATCTCAATTTGACAATTAATTAATGTGTATTTGATAAAATCTAATATTAAATGCAAATACACAAAAATTAGGAAATGACTATCGGGTCCCAACACATGTATTTTTGCGTTTAACCTTTAAATGACTTATAAATAATCTGTATTATTTATAAATGTTGCCCTAGTGCTCTACGAGTATATTTCATTAGTGAGACTCTATAGATTCAGGCATATCCGTCACGAAATCCAATTTCGTGTCCATAATTTACCCACCTGTAAATCATGACGACCACAGATAAACTTGTTGAATCATACAGGTCGAGGTCATGACAAATGTATAATTCCTCCGTCACAGGTATCCGGATATATCCCAAAGATATAGATGTAAACGTCAAATCTCTATAGGGATCATCTCGTCGACGTCTTTATTAGCAATCTTAAAAAAGAACATTTAGAACTGACTTCTAAACTGTACCACAGGCCCATGGTTTTTATCTGATTGCTAATCATATGGACCACATATGCTCTGATACAAAGAACTGACGGATCCTATCTCGATACACACAGGACACCATGAGGATCTATCAACACCTAACGAACATGCGGAGGTCTGATCTAAATAGATCGGTGACGTGATTGTCATCTAAGTGTGGAAGATGTCTCATGCGCCCACAGTGGTATCTCAAGTCTAAGAATCACAAGTGATACTCAACCCGAGAAGATTCTTATTAACATTGGTGTACCATCCATTAAGAATCTTCGGTGAGTCATTCAGAGTTTATCCACTATAAACACCTACACGTCTATACTAGTCTCCATGACTTATGGTTCATTGAGAAACTATTGGAATCATATATTCTTTAGTGTCCAACCCTTTAACATCGAAACTCTTTTTCGATGCTAATAAATTCTTTAGTGTCGAATTTAAATTTCGACACTAAAAATTAGAACTTTACCGTCGAAAAACTCTTTCGACACTCAAGGTTTAACCCTTTTGCGTCGAACACTTCAACCCTTTAGAGTAGAATTCAAATTTCGAAATTAAAGGATAGACCTTTAGTATCAAACAACTCTTTCGATGCTAAAGGTTCAATCCTTCAGCGTCGAATTTGAATTTGGACGCTAAATGGTAGGCCTTTGACCGGCGTAAACACACACGTATAACGCAAGCGCACGTATCGTTCAAGTAGTATATAAAAATATCGATCCCACGAGGACTTAATATCTAATCTATTAATTTTATGAGGTCAAATGATTACTAATATCTAACAAGTTGATTGATTGATTTGAAATGGTGACGATTCTAAATTTAAAAGCAAGTAAATAAAATTGTCGAAAATAGGTTTTAAGAAAATTCAATATTAAAAACTATCTAGGGTTGTGATTTCTTCCAATATCATTTTAAAGATGAAGTGGTTATCTTAAAGTTAGGTAATATATTGATTTATTAACCTGGAACACTAAATTATGTGTAAGCCTCTGTCGAAGGTCAGACACAAATACCCAGTTTAACCAATTGAACCATATGTCTATGTCAACCAAATTATCTGGATTCATTAAGTTTAAGTTCCAATTATGGCTACCCCCGCCCGACAGGTATATTCCTATCCTGTAAGGAAATCTATTAAAGGGTTATCTATCCTCAAGGAAGATCGTGGGTTATTGAGTCTAAGGCTGAAACCTAAAATCCCTATGTCTAGTTCATTTTAGATTTACCAGATCAATTTTATTAATGGCCAGTTAATGAAAAAGCATTAAGTTTAAGACTCAATAAATAAATCTTTATATTACCCAAGCTATAATCTAACCCTTATAAAACGGTGATATTGGATTTCATCACAACCCCAGATAACTAATTTAGTTACAACACATAACTAGGGCTAGTAAAAACTTGAAAATAAAAGACATAAAGTAAAAATGTGGTAAAGTCAATACTGAAAAGAAAATTACAATAAAATAAAATGCTAAGGTAAAAGGAATTACTTTTACTACTACTAATTTAGATATCTCCCATAAAATAATATATAAACTTGTGATATTATTTTACCAACCGACCAATCTGGCGGTATCCTGATTAAGTCAAATTAAGTCCAACCAGCCATATAGGCGGTAATATTTGTCCATAATCCAGCCATAAAGGCGGTACCAAAATAAATTTACCAACCGACCAATCTGGCGGTATCCTTGATTAGTCAGGTTTAAACCAGATTAAATTGAATTGCCAACCGACCAATATAGCGGTATCCTTTATTAATCAGTATTTTAAATAGTGAATATATTATTTTTAAGGGAGATTAATCTAAATAGTAACAGTAAAAGAATTACCTTTCACCCTAGCTTGGAAATTATCTCCTCATTACTGAAAAGTAAAAACTGAAAAATTAAAGAAAGAAAAGTAATGTGCGTAAAAGTAAATTGCGGAAAGTAAAAACTGAAAAGTAAAGAAAAGAAAGTGCGAAACTGAAAATTAATTACTGAAAACTAAAAATAAACAAACTAGATACAATCTTCTTATTTATTCATTAAGAATTTCAAAGAAGAAAGTATGAATTTTACAAATGAAATGGCTTGGTATTTATAGGCAAAATTTTGCCACCATCAAATCATCAATCAATTTCTCCACCAATTACATTATTAATTTCTCCACTAATTACTCCACCAAATCCATAATTGCTCCACTAATTTCTTATCTTGTTTGGTGTTGATTTGATAATTTTTATTAATTATTAATTAATTAATATTTTGCTTTGAAAATGATTGATAATGACTTTTAATAATTACACTCCACACACTTCTGGATGGTTCATCAATTTCGGTCATGAAATATTCAGAATTAGAAAATATTTTCTCTTTAAAAGTTGTAGATCTTTGAGTCTTCTTTAATCTGGCACTTGAATCCGCTCAATCCGATATCTGAGTAAAATGTTATGACCAAAATACGACAGATGCGCAAAACTGGAATTTCCAAAACTGCACTTCGTCAAAAAACGCCCTTTCAAGTTTCTAATCTCAAAATTAATATATCAAGTCCAATAATTGCCCTTATTTGACCCATTTCATCCTAAATGATTTCATTGAGACCCGATATTATTTTATCTGCAAAATAAACTAAAACATATCAAAACATTCATCAAACCCGAGAAACTAAACAAAATATTAAGTAAAAGGGGCGGTAAATATTGATATATTTTCCGCTCATCACACCCCCAAACCTAAGATTTTGCTAGTCCTCGAGCAAAACAACAAAATAAAATTAAAATTAAACTAAGCCACTTTCGTAGGGATCACGGTTGCATTTAGCATATGCAACAAGCCTTTAAACCCCTAGGTGTCCCTAGTGGACGAGTTATAGTCTCGTGAGGGCTTACAGCAACGATACCCACAAATGTTTTACAAAAGTAAAAAGATAATAAAACTAATGCACACAAAAGCAAAAGGACAAGCGAAAAGAGAATAAAGTAGTGATTAATCAGGTGAAATTTCTACTACAAGTTTCTAGTTGTTTTGTTTCTTTCTAAATTACTAAATAAGTAAATTCTCCGATTATTTTTACCATTCTTCATATACACAGCCAACATAATATTAAACAACTCATTTTTGCCCACAACAGTCATAAGTGCAGTTGATAAGAGAGTAATATTTTTGTCCTAAAGTTCTATCAGATTTCACACCTTTTTGTAGCAATGGAATAATATTTTTCTGATTTTTTTTTTCTATTTTTTATTTATATACAATATCTTCCATCTATGTAGCGAGCTTTGGGTCGGTGACTCCCAAACCAGTTGGCTTTAGGGCACCAGGTGTTAAGACACCCCTACAGACTTAATTACTCAGACTTCAGATATATATATTTTTGCAGCATCTTTGATCCATGTAGCGAGCTTTGGGCCAGTGACTCCCAAACCAGTTGGTTTTAGGGCACTAGGTGTTAAAACACCCTTACAGACTTAATAACTCGGATCTCAGAAGTTTTTTTTTTTTTTTTTTTTTTCTCCACTGCTTTTTGAGATGTTTCCTCCAATTAAACTAGAGCACTGAATATTACAAACTTTTCAATTTTAGCTCATGTCCGTATGTTACTATATATGTTGATAATACATGTCAACTGAGCATATGAAGATCCATTTTAGTCCGTTTTAAGGAGAATTCACAAATTAAATAATTCAAAATGAAATAAACAAAAATTAACTTGTTTCGAAATAGGCTTGAGATACGTCTCAGGAGTGGAAACTCCTTACTCGGCTATCTTTTACCAATTTCACCTTTTTAGTCAAGATAAAAACACAAAAACACAAAATATTTTTGTAATTTTTGAAAATTTTCCAATTTTTTTGTATTTTTCGAAAAATTTTGGACTAAAAATAAAAATAACACACAAGCTAAAAATAAGGTACTAATCAACTAATTTCCTCCCCCAAACCTAAGGGTGAGTAAAAATAGCACAAGTATCTTCCAGAGGACGATTAGTAACGAATTAATATCGTGATAGTCAAAAAAGTCTGGATCCTGTCGGAGAAAAATAAAAGAAAACATCAAAACAAATCACAATTATTAAGAAAAGACAAAGAGATATAATATTTACAAGAAAAGTAACGGCTTGATTGACGTCTATGCGTCAGGAACAAGTTTCCCATCCAATTTTCTTATAAATTGGCAAACAGGGTCTTTTTGAGTCAGATTCCCGAGACTTAACAGTTGTCTTTCTTTTTGGAATTGTGTATGTAATTTGCTAATGGCTATGTGAACATATCCACTGGGATGCGTCTCAAGAGTTGAAGATATTTCATCTAAAGACTCCTTACTCAAGCCATCCCTAATGAATTTAATTTTGTCTTCACGATTATCAGACACCATTCCTAAAGAACGACAACGAGTGTTGCAATTAAATCGTGCACATTTGTAACAAACACCCATTTGCTTAGCTCTACGTTTCTTTGCATAGGTGCTTCTTCCAAAACCAGGCAGATGTGAAATAAAAGAGTCAGAAGACTCACCTGCCAATCGGACTCGTGCTTCAATTACCAAACGAATATCATTAGGAACACCGTGAATTGTCAGTAACCTCATCCGTTCCAAGCGAGCTTTGTAAACTTTCATCAGAGATTTTTGAGGGAGAGAAGGAAATTGCTTGTGAAGATTTGCGAGAGCTTCTTCCATCTTGAAATGTCTAATCCTGTAAAAATTAAACACACAAAAATAAAACACACCAAATCACAATATATACACAAATTGCATGGGTTGCCTCCCTGCTAGCGCTAAGTTTAAAGTCGTCAGCCAGACTTGATCTCGAACGTTAAGC
>SKCR01048035.1:0-40721 GCA_019454045.1 Zanthoxylum bungeanum | reverse complement strand
CACACACACTAAGGAAATACTTAGGGTTAGTTTTACTTATATAATAAAGGAAGTTAGAGGTGGTTATCATGTTAGTGTGTTAGTGGGTAACAAAAAGGTAGGGAAAAATATAAGATAATGGTGAGTTAAATTTTAAATAAATAACAAATCCAGGATAAGGTATCACAACATGTTTATTGGATGAAGAGTTATCGGAGATCCTGTGGGCACATCAAAAAACCTTCAAAGATTCCATATGTGAGACCTAATTTCCATTGGCTTATGGATGTGAGGCACTGATACTAGTAGAGATCGAGATTATGACCCACCAGGTCCAATATTTTGAGAAAGAGCATAATGACGATCTTATCAAGCATTATCTGGATTTCGTGGAAGAACGACGAGAGAGGTCGACGCTTCGGGTAGTAGCCTACCAGCAGAGAATGACTTGTTTCTATAATAAGAGAGTCGAGGTATGAATATTTCATCTTAAGGACTTAGTCTTGAGACGGGTCACCATAAATACAAAAAATCCAGAGAAATGCTCTTTTGGGGTAAAATATGAAAGACCTTACAGAGTGATCGAGGTCGTCAGGCCTAGTGCCTATTCTTTGGAGCAGCTAGATGATATCTGGCTCAAGAAGCCATGAAATGTCGAGATGCTGATAAAATATTGTCAATAGAACCACTCTAAAAAGTTCAACGTATAGTTGTGAAATGGGCTTAGTTATTTTAAATAAAAACTTGCACCCACACACGCTTGTTGTTTTTTAAATAAAAAGGCTTGTTTGATATTTTAGTGAAATACTTATGATCGAGAAGCTCAACGATTGCCAAAGGTGTAAATCACGGCGTGAGGAAACATAGTATCCCGAGGCCTTCACAATTAGTAAATGTCACGATGTGGGAATCATAACCCCGTGGATTTATGTCCTCAGCACTAGCAAAAGGTACGACGTGTAGCACGGGAAAAGTGCACCCCAGTGGCACATAATTAACAACATACCTCGGGACAGAACGTAATAATTGTAACCTTGGGGTCAGCATAGCATGGCGAGGGATAATGCCCCTATTGCATTTGCCACCCTCTTTCTGAGGTGCATATCATATGGAGAATGAATGCCCACATGGCAATTGCAGTCTGAGTACGCATTGGGTGGTACTCCACATCGATGACCTTTGTTATTTTGGACAACACAGAACATGACACTGTCTCTGTTGTTTTGATATTTTTTAGGTAGTAAGTGTATAACACCATTTTTCTCCAAGGCCTTCTATGAATGAGATAGGTCGGGTCGGAGGATCTCTCCTGAGATCTTATTATGGTGATGGCACAGTGTTGGATGATTTCCCCCGGAGGTCTTGCTGTGATTATGACTTATGGTTGGATGTTTTCCTTCAAGGCATTTTTATGGTTGAATGGCTCAGGTTGGAAGTTTCTTCTCGAAGCATTATTATTTTGTGAGCAGCGTTGGGAGGGCTGCGTCCCCCTGGTATTATGAGATTAAAAAACATGAGATTTTTTAGCTAAGGGCCTATTAGCGCCGGCCCTGGTCGGCTTGTATAAGGTCAAGTGGTTTTGGGCAACCGAGACCTTGGTGATAATGAGGTTCTACTATAAGATTTTCTTAAGGTACTAGTCATCCTCGGCTAAGATTGGTTTTAAGAAATTTGAATGGATTGGGGTAATCATGGCCCATAGTGGAATTGTATTTCCCTCTCTAAAATTGTTCAAGTATTGGTGCGTTCGTGTGATCGAGTCATCTTGCCTTTTGTATTAATGGAAGGAAATCAGACTATATTATTGATAGGGTCGGGCTTCAGTGCCAGTTAGAAATGAGAGATGGTCCCCAGTAAGTCATGTTATTAAATTGGTCTTTTAACTTGTTCAAGGTTAATATCAAAATTGAGATTACAACTTCGAAATTTTTCTAAGTGTCGGAAGTGTGATTGCCCTAGATTGGGACTTTGCTCGGTGTGTGACTCAGAATGTACAAAATATTACATGTAAACAAAATAAATTTTTTTATTTATTTATACACTGTGGTCAGTTATAATGTTTTCCCCCTCAGGATTTTCAACTATGGGGCATCATTTACAATATTGGAGGGGCTGACCATATCTAGAGATGGAGCAAGGGCAGTTAGGGCAGGAGCATGAGCTGGAGCATCAGAGGTTGAAGTAGAGGCTATAGTAGAACAATTGTTGATCGAGGCTTGTAAATGGGCGTCTTTAGGAAGATGAGGCATGACAGTTAACGAAGATGGATCGAGAGCCATTAAGGACACCTCCACGGGGATCTCCTCCACATGGACCTCCTCGAAAGAATCCTCCCCCCTTGAGATCCTGAGGATCCGATAGAGTTCACTCAGGTCAAGACTTGAGAACCTTTCAGCAATCAGGTCCACCGACTACTTTAGGTCTTCAATGAGGGCATTAATTAGAGCCGTCTCAATATGCTTCTCGGTCTGAGCTTGCACGATGGCCAACTCAGATTTGACCAATGCCAGCTTGATATTTGCCCTATTCATTTTCTCCTCGGTAAGAGTTGTCTGGGCCAACTGCTTTTTGAGTTCATAGGATCGGTGGCCGGAACAGTCTTGACATCATCCCGTTTCTTCTTTGTGATATTATTGGCCTGTCGGACCGATTCAATCTCAGTCTTGGCAGTGTCAAACTTTTTCTCAAATTACAGCTTCTTTCAAGTCATCACATTTTACGACTGTTGGGCCTGATCCCCCTTTGCCATCGTGCTGGTTAGCACGTCTAAGTTTGTGGCCATCAAGTAGTTCATTGCAAGAAGATCAGATCGGGTTAACATACAAAGAAGAAATTGTTAAGTAGAGAGATCAAGTTGAAGATTCTTTACTTTTTGGAGGAAGGTGGCGACTTTAGTGATGGCCTCCTCAGGTGAGTTATTTTCGAAGGAAACTGCATCTTTGATTGTCCATGTTTTGGAAATATGGTTGTTGGTTGGGATCTGATGACTCATGGTTGACTGCAGGTTCTCTAGGAGGTCTTCGACCCCTAGGGTGTCGGTAGGGATATTTTTTATCGAACGAGGGAAGTCGGGGCCTTTATGTTGGATCTGTCTATTTGTCTAGGTGGGGTTGACTCCTCATGGACGGGGTTGGATGACTCAGCACCTATCCGATGGGCCGATCTTTTGGTGCCCTTGAGGGCGGTGATGGCGATGTTGTGATTTGCTGCCTTAGTGGTGAAGAGGACAGAGGTGTTGTGAACCGGGGTCGGGAAGAGCTTGAGCCACCACATGTTTTTCGTTTGCTTTAGCCAGGAACATAAATGGGGTTGTTCCTTTTTTCGGCCATTGTTGTACAAGAAAGAAAAATACAAGTTAAAATGCCACAAAAGTAGGTCGGGTCAGACAAAAAGTAATAGAAAACAGCAAAAATAGTATATGAAGTAGAAAAGAGATTACTAATTATCGGGTGTTCTACCAGCCGGATAAGGGGTTCCTGATATAAGACTCGACTCAACTAGAGACGAGCCATTGACTAGGTTTAGATAATGGTCGGTATGCTAGATGACCATCTTTATCCTCACCCTCGTTTGGTGATGCATATTGGGCGGATCCCCCCATCAAGCTACAAGAAAGATGGATATGTTAGTAAGTTCTATCTTAAAAGTCTCATAAGTTTAGAAATTCTATAGGATCAGATTGTTACCTCCCGTCCTAAAGACATTCGGGAAGGATATTTGCTCGTTATCATACATATGTTCTTACCCAGACCCAAAATTACTTGTCCTTAAAATATTTATTGGTGGTCGGGAGCTTGGGGTTAAGACTCTTGCCCTTGGAGTAGCCAGATATGTAGTGCCAAGCCTTATATTTTTTCTAGTTGGCATTAAGACGGTTGAGCTACTTCAGCCATTGGACAGTAGGCTCACTTGAATCGGACCGATTCTAAATGACATACAACTCGGCCAACACTCTCTATCCATTCAAATTTAGCTGATATGGAACAAGATTCATGGCCGCGAACATCTTTGTAAAATATCATTGGATGTGAAACCTTAGTCCTATATCAAAGAAGACTGTATAGACCGCCACCCGATTATCCATTGGCTGGCTTACCTGATCAGTGTCACGAGTAGTTCTAGATATATTCCATCGAGGACGTTTAATCCATCTCTAAGTTGATTCAGCTCGGCCCGAGGGATAAATGACTTTCGGTCCATGTCACGGCCTTTGAAGCTCAGAGATGGACATATTGGGTCGAGGCAGGGTTGTCTCTTGGTAAATGACTGGTCTCTTCTTCGAAAAGGATTTGAGTAGTGTCAAGGTCGGTATTGTTGGGTCTAACATTGGGGTCAGCAGAAGTAGGGGCCTGAAATTAAGTATATGAAACTATTTTCCTTAGCGCGGCGGAAGTTGCTTTTGGTGGCACCGGTCCGGTATGGATCTTCAAAATTTTCTTTACCTTCTCCTTGTTGTAGTAGCCAAGATCAATCCTTTGGTGTCCAACACTTGGATCAACCACTGGATCTTCCGAACTATAACTCGAAACCAACAAACCGAAGTGTGGGCTTCACTCACAAAGATTAAACCTCTAAACTATTTAGAGATTTAGGATGTCATAATGGTGTTTGGCTCCTTGGAATTTTAAATACTCTCACAACACTTGTGAATATTTGAAGTTCTTATCTCTTTTCTCTCAAATCTTTCTCACAATAATTGTGTGAATGAATGCAAAGTGTTAACCTTAGGAAGTGAGAGAAATGGTAGAGATTATATTCTCTTACACAAGCCAACTAACCTTGTCATTAAGCATCTAATGCTTTCTTGCAATGGCCAACACAAAAATGTGAATGCCATACCAAAGCATAAGAAATGTTAAACTAAAAATAATGGCTTTGTCATTAAGCATTCAATGCTTTCTTTCAATGGCAAACACATAAATGTGGAGGCCATACCAAAGCATAAAATGCATTAGCTAATGTCAAAAATATTAGGTGTATCCAAGCCACCTAATAGACATAATTGCTTGGATGACATGGTAAGCTATATGGCTTTGTCTCCAATGGTAAATAAAAAACAATATATTAATAATGATTTATTTAACTTCAATTATGTTGTAGTAATTATCTCATAATTATTACTAGCTTGATTATCTCATAATCAAATAATTATAGAAAATATTAAGTTAAACTAATTTAACATAGTTTTCATTTGTGACAATAAATATTATTAATCTCATTAATAATATATAAATATAATGTGAGCATATAATTAGACAATCTAATTATATTAGGTTTGCTACAGTTAATCGAGCTAGCATGGGGACCAAATGGACCTACGGTTCCGAGCTCCAATAATTCTGAAATATTAATTAAACTCTTTAATCAAATATTATGAAAATTTAACTCTGCGTTATTCCACTAAAAGCTCGAAGTTGAACTCTCATTATCGTAGATGGATTAAATAAAAACCGAACAACTTCGGTGTCCATCGATATAGTCATTACATATGGATATAGCCCTTCACGAATATCTCATAAATAGAGTCGGGTCATAAGTCTGTTAAACCCTTCTAAATATTTTGTCTCTTAAGCACCATTGATTCTATAATGAACAATTAATTCATAACATTTATGAATATAAAACTTTCTATTCGCAATAGAAAAGTTGAGCGCTCAAATTGTTCAAGTCCCGAATCAACTCTTAAAAGAGATATTCATCTGCTTCTCGTAAAAAGGAGTGAATTCCATATCTATGTAAAACGTTCCCAGCTACATACCAAACCATATCCCCAAAATACGTAGTTATTGGTCGGGAATGCAACACCAGCCTCACCATAGTAAATCAAAGGATATAACTTGTCATGCAGGAGTTCGTAGTACACTTAGGATTAAGATCGAATGCATATATGACCATCTATTAGATAAAATGAATTTCTTCGGTTAACGGATATTAAAAGAAATTTGTATTTATCTGAGTCCAGTCCTATATGATCTCATCATACAAGGTGCCTTCATTCCCATGTCACTACATGAACGATCCCGGATCAAGGTCGTCATATAAGTATAGAATGGACCGCAACTATAGATAAACCCCAAACAAAGTACCATCTTTGTTTGCTCTCTAAGGACTATTTGGATTACTAACTTCAGACTTAAATCCTCTTGTGCATCAAAGATACACTAAGTCTGAAGGTACAATAGTAATCAAGGTAAACAAGACAATTGGACAATATGCGATATAAATCAAACAACTTTGATAAAATGAATAATGCATTTATTATTATTACAATAATCAATTCCGTTTACAGTACATGAAGCTTTAGGACATAAATCCCAACAATAAGCTCCATGGTAAGGATGATCTCGAGTGGAAGAGGACATATGGCTTCTGATTCAGACATGATTCTTAAAAAGAACGACTCGAAGAGTGAGGTTAGTAAGAGTTAATAGGCCTATTTTACTGTTAGTTGGACTTACTATAATTCTTAGGGTTTTTTTCTCTATCTTCTTTTTCGAGTACACTAACCTTAGAAAATTCTAAATGCCATAACAATGGCGATAAAGTAAGTTTTCATAGATAAGCATAAAGACAACCTAAACATAAAACTAGAGACACGACCTATATTATACTCAAAGTATGACCCGACCTTACTTATGCAATTCTACACAAGTATACCGTAAACACAAAAAAAATCTATGAAGTATACTTGAACCCAGAAACTCACAAACCCAGAAATGCAGGATGAACATGCTTAAACATGACAAACTCATAAAATTTCCCCCAAAAACAAATTCAATACACAAACATATTCATCATATACATTCATTTATCTCGTTTTTGCTACAAGACATGGCATGTTTAGTGAAAAGACATAGAGAGATGGGACACTTACTAGTTGATGAAGAGGTGAATGCTTAGAGAGAGGTTGAAGGTTGCTGGTTGCTTGGAGAAAACATAAGAAGCTTGAACAAGGCCCGAGGATTCCTGCAAAGAAATTAGTTGCTAAAAGTGGTAAAAGTAGAAGAAATACCTTTATATTGGCAGCTCAGGTCAATCTCAGCCGTTGATTTGAGGCTGAACTCTTTGATACATGTCACGTGCATGTGTTGATCTTATCTATTAAATTCAAATCAAGGGTTCAGATGAGTGCCACATGCTCGGTCAATCTCAGACACTCATTTTGGGTGGGCAAGTCACAAATGGTCGATAAATGGCATATTGGGGTAGAGCAAGCACAAGCGATTTGATGGATGTGACAGAGCATTTAAGGAAAATCAGTATTCCTTCACATCTTCCCAGGGATATTTCAGAACCCAAGGGGCGCCTTTTCGGATAATAATAAAAGAGAGGCAACTGTCAGAAAAAAGATTATCTTTGGCAGTAAGTGAGGTGATCTGCACGGGTGGGTAGATTTCTGAGGCACCCGATGCAGTAAAGAAGATGGGAAAATAGATGCGACCCTAAGAGGATGTGTGGGAAAGATTCTTCGCAGAAGATGATAAGTTTGATATTTAGATGATGTGAAACATGACCGTCCCGATCATGCTTTGCCTGTTGGCACCACAATCTTGTGTAAAGTTCTTGACATCATCTCACAAACTCGATGTTGATGGTGGTTTTTTGTTAAGCCCTTAGCCCAGAGAAGATCAAAAAGTATGGTGGTAATACTCAGCCAAGTGGATTGAAAGGCCTAAGGGCCCACAAATTAGAGGAAATATGGAGCATAACCCAACTGTGATGTGTAATAAAGATTCAGAGATTTTGAGGCGGGACAAGTATAGATGGTGCCCGACCCAATCATATTGAAGGGTGTGTTTGAGATGTTTTGAGAATTGTTAAGCATCGACTAGATGAAGTATCATCTGTGTAAACCCAACCATATTAAAGACTGGATTTGAGAGAACAAGTTGTCTTGGTGACCCGACCCGAGAAATGAAGATGGGATCACGACAGATCAGTATGGGAGCAGTATGACATATGCCCTACCTTGGAAGAGGTGCGTCTAGAAGGCTAATGATGAAAGAGATAAAGTTACATTCCACAGTGATCGTAGACCTTGCCAACTGCCATAGGCCGGTGTAGTGGCAGAGCAGCAGCCGCCATAGACTGATGCAATGGCAAGGAAATGAGCATATTTGATTGGTTGAGAATGTGGTAGAAATAGCGACTAAAATTTGTAATGATGATTCAAGGACATGAGCTGACGTCAGATTGCAAAAGTAGATTTGGGACACTATATAAAGGGATAGAAGCCACATTAGAGAGGGTTAGCAATTTTCATATTTTATAACACTTGTATTTTGAGAGAAAACTAGTGATAGAGAGAGCGAGTCATGTCCACGACCACACCTTGAACCAAAAGGGCTATTTGTTGTGATAACCTTGTGTAATTTCTTTGTTAGATGATCGGGTTGATATTAACCCCGAGCCTAATAAAAGTAAATCACTTTCTCTTGTGGACATAGGTTAGAGCTAGGGGTGTTCACGGGTCGGGTCAGATTTTTATAAATTTTGCGAAACCCGATTGAGTCAGGTCACGCGGGTTGATAAACCAAACTCGAAAATTGAGTATGCAAATCCGAGCGGGTCGGGTCAAGCGTGTCAGGTCGGCGAAAAAAATAAAATTTTTAGAAAACTAATAAAAAATTTTTTTGGGTTCGGATCGGGCTGCGTCGTTAAACCCATAAACCGACCCGTTAAAATCAGGTTGGGTCGGGTCAACTCGAAATTGTATAATTTTTTTGAATACGGTCGGGTCGGATCACGATTTGACCCGATCTTATGAACACTCCTAGTTAGAGCCACTCTCCGCCGAATCACTTAAATCCTTGCTTCTGTGATATCTTGTTTTTTGCTAAGTTTTTGTGGTTTCTACTAACTAAACAAATTCACAGTTATAAGAGAGTTGTTCAATAGATGAATTTCTTATACTGCCCTTAAAACGAAAAACAGCCGTCAACAAACCTTCATTTGGCCGTTAGAATTGTCACAATATGCTTGCTGCATAAAAGCTTATAGATAAAAGTGTTCACAAAGTTTTATTCTTTCCACCCTAAATATGATGTATGTAACTTTACTCTTGTTTTTATTTACATGGAGACTGTTTTCATGATTAAAACAAAAGGTGATGGCTTAACATCTGACCCAAAATTTCTTGCTTAAGATTTCAAATCCTCTTTTTTTTTGTGTGTTCCTGGGAATTAATTCAAGGATCTCTCAAAGCTAGCTAGCTGTCCTTTGGTACCAATGCAATTCATGTATCTGTAATGATCTTTGTACATGTAGGCACTAGCTAGGCAGCTTATACCAAACAATTATTTCATACAGTAACAAATCTGCACATTGATTACCTTTCGAATTATAAAAATTAAACTCACTTGGATTAACATTTTTGCACACGGGACACAGGAAATATATATTGTCAGTTGCATTGACCTGCAAGATTCATCTGTAGAAAGGAAACCATGCAGTCCTCTTAACAACTTTGCTAGATTGATTATTGTTGATGGTAACGGCAGCTCTTCCTGAGGATTCTTCACAGGCAGTCTTACAAGTAAGAATTACCTTCTTCTCAGATACAAACACCTCAAGAGACTCCACATCTGCTGTAGTAGGGAAGACAATTAGATTTAATTAAAAATTTAAAAGATTGTACCCAATGCACAAGAAATATATTTATAGGGTTCGTACCTATGACCAAGTGAATAGCAAGTTAACACTTGACCATCGCGTTAGGCATGAACTTTTATGTAAAGAAAAAAAAATGAAAAAGCAACTTAGAACCTCATTAGGGATTGTAACATACCATTAACTCTTGAAATAGCATTGCTTATTCTGTCTTGGCACTTGGCACATTTCAAATCAGCTGCTAAAATCACTTCCTGAAACTGAAATCAGGTGAAAAAAAAAAAAAGAAAAAAAAAAGGTTTTCCCAATTCTCTTTCAAAAGCATAAGTTACCAATATTAACTAGAGAAAGAGAACCAACCATTGATGAAGAACTAGACAAAGAGCTATGCCAGTTTGAGGAAGAAAGAGTAGTGTATTATTGGAGTTGCAGACTGGCCTTGAAGCAAATTGCATATACAATGCTTTTGGGGTCATGGCGAGTTTGTATACACAAACTTGGACCATTTTTTGATTGAGAAATGACATCTTTTTTGCATGTGATTGCATAATAAATTTGACAGAGATATATTTCAAATTATATGCTTCTGTTAATCTTCAAATAGGTATCTGACTGGAGACCATTGTGCCACATGTCAATGGCTTTAAGGAAAGAGTTTTTGGGGCCTAAAATCCCTAAGCGTTTGGCACAGTACGTACCTACCGGTTGGTATTTGCCCTTATTTTTGGAGCGGATCTAAGAATTTAATATAGAGGGGAATGCAAGTACTTGAAAAAAAAAATTCAAGAAACGATGATGGCAGGCCAGAGTAATAGCGTCGAAATTTATTTGGGATTATAAAATATCTTAATGTGGAGTAATTCTTTAGTACAATGACGTGATATCACTAGTAATCTTTAATGTGAGGTGATTTTAGGTCAAATTTCAATTTTTTTACTTTAATACTTGATAATCCCAATGCTTTTTCACGGTATATTGTTGTTTGTGGATGTTTCAGGTAAGCAGGTTTGTTGCTGAGGTGACATTGATTTCAAGACTACTTTATTAGGTGTTAGATCGAGTCATAATGTAATAAGTCATTATTTTCATGGTTGACAATTGACAATTTATTTTGGGTCTATTACAATAGTCTTTGTATTATGTAGTGTTTTGTCACAGAATGCCAAAGTGGGAGATTGTTAGTTCCATTTTTATTGGCAATGTCCGTGACAAAACAAGTTCAATTGAGTTGTAATTAGTCTTGAAGAACTTGGAGCAATTGGACTGGTATTTGGCAGAGCTGGAGCATTTTCGTTAGTGCTGCGTTCGTTGCAGTATTCGAACGTGTGGCTTTTGTGTCACGTTCTCCATTGGGTTCGAACAAAATATTCCAGAGAACAAATGTTCGTGGTACGTTCGCGGAAGCGTTCAAACAAAACATTGCAGAGAGCCAGCGTTCGTAGTGCGTTCGAGTAGAGTTCGAACGAGTCTTTCCAGTGGGCACGCGTTCGTGGTGCGTTGGAGTAATCGTTCGAACGCGACTGTAATTTGAACGCGTTTTTGAGCCTTTTCATTTTGAAAAACCTTAAATCTTCACTCTACCTATAAATAGAACATGTATCCACCATCCCCATGAGTTGAAACACAAATCCCTTGAGCCAAAATCTCTCAAAGCTTTCAACCTTTCTTGATTCCACCATTGAAGACTTCTTATCTTCTTGTCTTCTTTGTTAATGGTGAGAATCTCTCTTTGATAAACCTTCAACACAACCTAACCCAAAATTCATAATCCTTAAGATTTCTCAAGGAGGAAGATTGGTAGTCGGAGTTCCGGCATTTAAAAGTGAAGAGACAATCCGCTCAAAGACTTCAGAGGTTCTAAAGAAAACTGTAGGTTATGGGCTTGAGGAGTTCCTTGAGTTCTTGCAGTCTAGAAGTACTTGAGTCGGTGGAGTCGCTACCACAGGTATTGACAATCGCTGTAAGTTTTTCTCTATATAGTGGATTGGGCTAGTAGCCGAGATACTCGTAGTGGTTTTTTACTCGCACGAGTTTTCCACTTCGTCACCAAAATTATTGTGTTGATTTTGTGTGAATGATTTATTTTCCACAATATATTTTATTTGTTTATATTGTGGTTCCTTGTTGAGAATCCATAGGCACATTAATTAGGACTTGTCTTGATTAATTGTGCTTATTTCCACATAAGGTCAAAACCTGAGGTAATCGCGAACAATCAATTATTATTATTTTTTTTGGAATCGTTGGAAACCTCGCCGCCAAACTACCTATTCCGGGTTTAAGCGGAGTAGGTAAAACCCCTTACTGTCTTAGACTCTTACAAGAAACGCACTCCCTGAATTTGAACACATGACCTCAAGGTGAGATCCTGAACCCTACATCACCAAGCCACGCCCCTTGGGACCATAATATTTCCAAAATTTATGATTGTTTCATCTTTAATTTTACATATTTTATTTTTCATTCTAGTCAATTTTATAATTTTTATATTTGGCCCCATCAAACAAAATCCCTCATTTCACCGGAGCATATAAACAAATGACCCTTTTAGGGAAAAATATAAGCAAGACGATTAATGTTAGGATTAAGAATAAATATTGCAAACGAAAGTTAATGATGATTTTGGGAAAATTGGTGTTGACTATAATGATTTTAACAATCTTAAACATAAAAATCAAATCATCAAAGTAGAAAATTAGATAAAGAACCTGACTTTTCTAGTGTAACACTTTGAATACAAATTGATCGAGGCGAGAATTGAATTTTCTAGCCTTAAGATAATTTCAATTCTATATTGGAATTGAAAATTTTGCAGTTGTCGACTCCCAAAATACAATGATCACTTTTTTCAATAATAATACTTCAAATTAAAGAGATGGTGAATCATATTTTGGTGAAACTCTCTCTATAATGAAATTTTGATTATAATCTATGTAAAATAAATGAGTATCTTCAAAAACTTAATAGTGAAGTATAATGGAGTATTTATAAAGAGATGAAAAGTGGAGATTGAAAATGTATATATTAAATTAAAGTTACGACCGAGTTACAGCCATTCAAAATACCTTTTTCACATATGCCTTTTCAATTTAAATGAACAGATACTTCTTTTTAAAATGAAAGACACTACGAATATATGCATCTTTCCATTTTAAGAGACATCTTTTCTCCTAAGATATATATCTCTTCACACAAGGCACCTTTCCAATATTATAGATTTTTTTTTTTTTCTGAAAAAAAAATCTTACAATAACCACAATTTTCAAAATCAAATTTTCCATACACGTAAATGCAAATGCAGACACTTGAGATTTTCTTATTTTTTATTTTTTATGAGCCATTGTTTTAAGATATGTAACTTTTAGCATTGAATCTTTCCTATTGACTAACCATCAAACTTACTTGACAACGTAGTGTTTTTTCATTTAACGAGTAATCATCACACTTACTTGGCAAGCCAGTGACCATACTCTTAAACTATTTTACCATTTGTATAAACCTAGACAATGATTATCACATAGCATCTTCTTAACTAATTTTGATTCTTATGATTGTGTTTATTTTGGCCTTAAACAATTTTTTCAGTTTGTTAAGTGCTCTTAGAGAATTCAACTTTTATTATTCTCATGGAAATGACCTCAATTCGCACTTCAATACACAATCTTCTATTAGAAGTATCATTCTCATACTCCACTTGTACCTTTCCCAAGATATAATGAGCATTACAAATATATTTTATCCTAAATCATGACAGACAATACTTATATCATCATAAAAATTAGTAAGAGTAACTAACTTTGCAATACTATTTTTAAATTACACAAAATATCGTTGTCAATTTTGAACTTATATATTGAGATCTCCAGTGAGTTAAGTTGAGTTTTCATTTTAATGATTCGTTAGATATAGGCTTTAAGCCCATTCCATTTAATGAGCTCTCCAGAAAACCTTTAATAAATATATTCACTAAGTTTTACTTTAGCTTATCATAATCTCTCAAAATTATCTCATTTGAGAGTAGCGTTTTATGTCTTTGATATATTTATCGAGAATTACCCTTCTAAATAGTGTTTTGTGCATTTGAAATTTCTAATTGGCTAACACTTGAAGTTATGTAGTTGGCGCATTCTTAGTTACTATTTATTTTATAGAGACACCCAACATTTCCATGTATTTGTAAAAAGGTGTAGGACCTTTCTATTAACTCATATGGGTCTTCTATAACTTTTTTATCAGTAGGTTTGTTGAGAATATTTTTTTTATGGAGATTAACAAATAAATCAAAAGTTTCATCGATAAATTAACAATTTAAATGCTACAAACATATTAATATATATATTTAGTTTAAGTCCGGGCCGGACATTTCCGGGCTTTTGAGTATAGGGCCCAGCCCGAGTTTTTTTACATCGGACTAGGCCAAAGTTCGGACGGGCCGATCCGTACCAGACCGGACCCAGACTTTTCTGACATCCTTAATTCCATGTCACTAAAATATAAATCACATTTGACACCTCTATCACTTTATTATCTTTATCCTTTTTTTTTTTTTTTACAAAGTTGATTCTCAACTTCACTTTTATAATGTATGAAACTCTCATAGCTTCATCTTTGTTTTTTAAGCAAATTTATTTTTCAATATTTGTGTAATCACCTATAAATGTAATAAATATTTTTTCTGCTTTTTGTTTTATAAATTTTAAATCACACGTCACTATGAACTTATTCAACTGACCCGGTACTTCTCCCAATAAAATCAAATTATATTCTCTTAATTTTAATTTTACATATATTTCACGTTTTTTTTTTTTGGAAAAACAACTTCTATTGCGATCTCTTAAAATCACTTCTATTAAATAAGTTTGTCTTTTTACAATGACTTACCGATATTCACTACAAGAATTATGGCTTTTAGCGTCCAAATATTTAGCGTCGAAACATTATGCGACGCCAAAACTAACTTTTAGCGTCGAATATTAGTTTCGACGCTATATGTCATATTTTTAGCGACGGAACAAAATTTCGACGCAGAATATTAATGTTTTGGAGTCGAAACTATATTTCGACGCTAAAAACAGAACTTTGCGTCGACAAATATTCGACGCTGAATAATTATATTATTGCAATAATTTTTGGTGCCAGATATTACACTTTTAGCGTCGAAACACATGGTCGACGCCAATAATATAATTTTAGCGTCGAACATAATCGTCGCTAAAGGTGTATGAAGTTTCCACCGGCAAATCCTTGACTCTTTCGCGTAAATTAAATTCGACGCTAAAAACGTCAACAATTAGAGTCGAATGTGAATAATCGACGCTAAAAATTGTACTTTTAGCGTCGAAACTAATTTCGACGCTAAAGAGTTATGAAGCTTTCCACCGACACAGTCCTTGATTTTTTTGCGTCTAAATTTACTTCGACGCTATATTTTTGATATTTAGCGTCGACAAAACAGTTGCGACGCTAAAACGTATACAATTAGCGTCGATTTTGAATATTCGACGCCAAAAATAATACTTTTAGCGTCGAACAAATATTCGACGCTAAATAGTTATGAGGCTTCCACCGACAGATCCTTGATTCTTTCGCGTCTAAATTAAATCCGACGCTAATGTTTTATATTTAGCGTCGAAAAAACGATTTCGACGCTAAAAATGGAACATTTAGCGTCGCAAAAACTATTTCGACGCTAAAAACGGCAACATTTAGCGTCGAATTTAGTATTCGACGCTAAATATAGATTAAAATACAGAAGGTCGCCACCCCTTCTCCCCCTCTGTTTTTTCTTCATTCTCTTCGTAAAAATCCTCTGAAATCCAGAATTTCTCCTCTACAGCCTCACATCTCTCCTAAAAATTTTCAATAAAATTGTAATCAATTTCCGAAAAGGTAAATCTTCTTTCATATTTCTTTATTATTTTCAATTTTAATATGATTATATATGTGTTATATGTTTTTATATGCTGTTTGTTAGTGATTTATGATTCATATATGTAGAGTAAGTATATTAATTAACAAAATAGAATTTTTCTGTAAACTATTTAATTAATTTATCAACCAAATATATATATATATATATATGCTTAAATTAAGTATTACTGAATTAGTAATGTTGATTCCAATGTAAAATGATATCTAATAATTATATTATTATATTTAGGTATTCTGCTGAAATGGATAGAAATTGGATGAGCTCTCTGGATAGATGAGTGTTGAATATCGTAATGGAGTGTCTGAGTTTATGGAAGTTGCAAAACAACACATTGATGCAGAAGGTCGTGTTCGTTGTCCATGTGCAAATTGTTTGAATAGGAAAAGGAAGCGGTTAGATGAAGTTCATAATCATTTATACATGCCAGGAATATCACCCACTTACCGTACGTGGATTTATCACGGTGAGCAGTATCATTCTCAGTCACGGTTTTTGATGTCGGCGAAGGGAGCAGTAGTTACAATCAACCTGCAAACGATGATATCGCCGATATTTTGCATGACTTACAAGGTCCACAACTTGGTCATAGTGTTAGTGGCGACATGCCAGTGTTAAGTGGAAATGATCAAAACTTATTTAGTGAGCTACTTGATGAGGCAAAAAAAATTCCATTCGAAGGTGCTGGAATGTCGATCTTGAATTTCGTTGTGAAATTATTACACATTAAAGTGATCAACAGAATGACCAACAAAAGTATCGATATGATGTTAGAGTTACTGGCCCAAATGTTACCGGTTGGAAGCGAATTGCCTAAGTCGTACTACGAGGCAAAGAAAATGTTGCGTGATCTGGGAATGGGGTATGAATCCATTCATGCTTGTAAGTTTGATTGTGTATTATTTCGTGCCGAGTATGAATCACTTGAACATTGTCCGATATGTGGTGAAAGTCGGTACAAAGTCCGTGGTATGGGGAAGAAAGTGCCTCAAAAGATATTGCGATATTTCCCTTTAACGCCCAGGCTGCAGAGATTGTTCATGTCACGACACACAGCGACTGATATGATATGGCATCATGAAAAGAGGATCGGTGCGGAGGGCATACTTAGACATCCTGCGGACGGAACCGAATGGAAGGAATTTGATGACATGTACCCCCGTTTCGCTGAGGACCCCCGTAATGTCAGGTTAGGTCTTGCCTCTGATGGTTTTAACCCATTTGGGAATATGTACAACTCTTATAGCATCTGGCCCGTTATTGTCATTCCATATAACTTACCTCCATGGAAATGTATGAAGGATCCGTTCATGTTTATGTCATTGCTTATCCCTGGTCCACGTTCACCTGGTAAAGATATAAATATTTACCTGAGACCATTGATCGAGGAGTTACAAACATTATGGAATGTGGGTGTGCATACCTATGATGCAGCTTCAGAGCAGTATTTTCAGATGCATGCCGCATTATTATGGACCATTAATGATTTTCCAGCCTATGGTTCATTATCTGGATGGAGCACTAAGGGATACATGGCATGTCCAGTTTGTGCGGATCATACACCTTCGCAACGATTACGGAATAAAATCGGATACACGGGGCACAGGAGATTTCTTGAGTCGAGTCATCCTTGGCGGAGGAGTAAATTATTTAACGGGCAACATGAACCTCAGAGTAAGCCCAGTCGATTGTCTGCATTTGACATACTTTGCCAACATCAACAGCTCAAAGACAGCACACACCAGGTAAACATCCTAATAATAGAGATAAAAATCGAAAACGGTTACCTGAAGAGTTGAATTGGACAGGAAAAAGTATTTTCTTTGAGTTAGAATATTGGGGGACTCTGAGTTTGCGACATAATTTGGATGTAATGCATATAGAGAAAAATATTTGTGAGAGTTTAGTGGGTACACTATTCAATATTCCGGGTAAGACAAAAGACACTGTAAATGCTAGATTGGACCTACAAGATCTTAGAATTCGCAGTGAATTGCATTTACAAGACTCCTCTCGAGGTTTTATTAAGCCTCCTGCTAGTTATGTGCTCAATCAATCGGAGAGAAAATCATTCTGTGATTGGCTGAAAATGGTTAAATTCCCTGATAATTATGCATCCAATATTGGGCGTTGGGTCAGAGATGATACAATAACGGGATTAAAGAGTCACGATTGTCATGTGCTGCTCGAGATTCTCCTTCCTGTTGGCATTCGACCTTATCTCCCCCCGAATGTATGCGACGCCGTACTTGATCTATGTGGCTTCTTTAAACAATTGTGTCAGAGGACATTAAGCACATCTGTTATTGACGACCTTGAGCGAGGAATCGTGATAATCCTATGCAAGCTGGAGCGAATTTTGCCACCCGCTTTCTTTGATGTCATGGTACATCTGGCTGTGCATTTACCGGATGAAGCTAGAAAGGGAGGTCCTGTCCATTACAGATGGATGTATCCCATTGAGAGGTACTATATATATATATATACAGTTTTATATAGAAAATTTGTAACCGTTTTTATTTGCATATAATTTAGTGTACATGTTAATGCAAACTTGTTGTCATATCTGCAGAGCTTTGGGAGATTACAAACAATATGTCAAAAACAAGGCACGACCTGAAGGTTCAATAGCTGAAGCTGTTATAATAAATGAAGCAATAACATTTTGTTCGATGTACATGCAGAATATTGAAACTCATTTCAATCGTCGGCCACGAAACTATGATGGAGATGCAGATGTAAGTAATAGCCAAGAGATCACAGTGTTCCGTCAAAATTACAGACCATTTGGGGCAGTAGTAGGTGTCAAATTACTAACCCGTCAGGAAGTTCAACGTGCGCATTGGTTTATATTGAGTAATTGTGATGAAGTGCAACCGTATTTAACGTAAGTTTTTCTGGTGCATCATTACTGAATTTTTCCATACATTAACCGTGATAAATATTTATTGTAGGCAACATCTAACAATGCTACAAATTGCTGGTGACCATAATGTTGATGAAACCCACAAAAAAGAATTTCCTAAATGGTTTGAGACAACTGTAAGTTATAATATTTTATATTTATTTTGATCCTAACATTAGACATTTCAGTTTGTTATATTAACACATATATTTCATTGTCAGATTATTAATCAAGTGGAAAATGGTCAATTGGACTCGCAATCATCGTTGGTTTCTTTGGCTTATGGGCCTCAAATGCAGGCGTATGAGTACAGTGGATGTATTGTCAACGGAGTTAGATTTCATACCGAACAGCGAGATGTTAATCATGTGACTCAAAATTCTGGAATTGTAGTCCAAGGAGAACACGGCTCAGATGTAATTGACTTCTACGGCGTATTGCAATCGGTCATTGAGTTCATATATCGACCCAGACGACATACTGTGCTATTCCAATGTAAGTGGTTTGACACTAATGCCAGAAAGAGGAGAATTCAAGTTAGTAATCATCTCACGTCAATTAATGTTCAACGTTGTTGGTACAAGAATGATCCATACATTTTTTGTACGCAAGCACGTTCAGTGATATATATACCTGATCCTAAGTTAGGAACTGGATGGATGGTGGTAGAAAAGTTACAACATAGGGCCATTGGGACACGCAGGAGAAAGATAGAGTTGACATATCAGATGAAACACAAGAAGTCTCCGGCAATTTTGAAGTTCCTGAACAGATATTTGTTGGACCAACTGTCAACGTTCCTGAAAATATAACATTAACTCGATCTAGTACAGACGTTGAGCTAATTCCTCATTCTGAAGTGAGCGTTGAAGTAGCAAGTGAAGAACAATTTGACACTGAAGATGACTTCGATTCCAGTCACGAATCCTCAAATACCGACGATAATAGTGATTAATTATGAAGTTACAGTATTTTGTGATGGATGAATAATTTTATGGATTAATGTATGGTTGTTGATTTTAATTACTCTTTAGAAGATAACTATGTAATGAATGAGTTTTTGTTTCTGAGCCGAGGAAGAAGAGAAGCACTGGTTGCAGGGATGTAAAGGACATTTAGCGTCGAAGTTCGACGCCAAATGTCAATTACTTCGACGCTAATTGTTAGGCGGGTTATTGAAAAATTAGGGTTTTTTTCCGGGAAATTTAATTTTTATTAGCGTCGAAATACTATATTCGACGCTATATGTCTTAATTTCGCGTCGAATACAGTATTTCGACGCTATATGTCTCTACTTTAGCGTCGAATATAGTATGTCGACGCTAATTAAAAATTAAATTCCCGGAAAAAAAACCCTAATTTTTCAATAACCCGCCTAACAATTAGCGTCGAAGTACTGCGACGCTAAAAGTCAATTATTTCGACGCTAAATGTCCTTTAAATCCCTAAAACCACTGCTTCTCTTCTTCCTCGGCTCAGAAGCAAAACTCATTTCTCATTCTCCAACAGTGACGAACGAAGGAAATCAACAGGTAAGTCTCCTTTGTTGATTTAAAATTGTTTATGAGGATGAATTTGATGAATTTGAGGATGAGTTTGATGATATTATTGATGAAATTGATGAATTATTTTTTGATGAAATTGGTTCTTTAATTTTTTGATGAAATTGATGATGATGATGATGATGATGATTCTGGGCAAGAACAGCAGCAAATGCTGCTGTTCGTCTTCAAAATCATCATCATCTTTGGTTAATATTTATATAATGTTAAGTTTGAATTTGTGCCCTCTTTGGTTAATTATAACTGTTTGATAAGTTTGAATTCCAGTGAGCTCACGTTCGTGTGGCGTTCTCAAACGCGTTCGAACGGACACAATTCCAGTGAGCAAGCGTTCGTATGGCGTTCTCGAACGCGTTCGAACGGACCAATTCCAGTGAGTTCACGTTCGTATGTCGTTCTTTAATATGTTCGAACACCCACTTTACGTTCGAACGCGTTAAAGAACGACATACGAACGTGAACTCACTGGAATTGGTCCGTTCGAACGCGTTCGAGAACGCCATACGAACGCTTGCTCACTGGAATTGTGTCCGTTGATTGTGTGACTGTGTGTATGTACGTGTATGATGGAACTCGTAGATTATATGGATAATCAATGCATATGTGAAATGAATGAATGAATTTGAAAACGAAAGTGAGCATTCGATGTTATAAGCGCTTTTGTTAAGTTGTATTGACTTGTATGGATATGTATGTATATGTATAAGAATTTTGGAATTTGATGACGCTAATGCGACGGGTTTTTGCAGATGGCACCGGGCAATCGCAAACGGGCTACCGCGACTCCATCTACATCAGCAAGGGCAACTGGCCCTGGTGATTTCTCTGCTAGCACAGGTGAGTCCAGTACAGTGAAGGGTCGAGGACGCACCCGTGGCTTGAGGTTGGCTAAGTACGTTAAGGCTCACGGTCGTATCCGGATAGAGATATCAGATGATGGACACACTCAAGTCGGACAACATAATTCAGCGTTTAATACAGCCATAGGAGCTACAGCTCGATATGAAGCTCCCCAAAACTACGTATCTTGGAGAAAGATACCGTGGGAGACGAAACTGAACCAGCTATTCCCTTCGCTACTTGTAAGTTTTCGATATTGTTTGTTATTTAACATTTTTATTTTATACTTATTTTTACTCGAATTTTCATGTAGGAATGGTTCGACTTCGATCTGACCCAAGTGAATGTCCAACAATATATTGACTACCACATGGGGAAAAGTTATAAAGATTATAGAACAAAAGTCTTGAAACCAATATTCGACGAACATGGACCTTCAAATGCTCCACAACACAAACCTGATTTTATAGAGGAACAAGACTGGACATTCTTATGTGAGCTTTGGTCGAGCAAAAAACACGAGGTAAATTTTGAAATAAACGGAAATTTATAATTGTCTTTGTTTTCGGTACTTACAGTGTTCGTGAATACAGGATAAATGTCACGCAAATGCGGAAAATCGAAGTCACTTGCGTTTTAACCCCCGTGGAGGTTCGAAGCCATTTATCCAACATCGTGCCGAACATTCTGAGGTAAATATATCCTAACGTAAAATTTAACAGTTAATTGTTTTTACTATCTGGAAAAATATTGAATTTATTTTATGTTTATAACAGAGTAGCACATGTGAGGTGCAATCATTTCCAGATTTTTTCCGTGTGACGCATTACAATGACAAGAATAAATGGATAAATGAAGAAGCCGAACGCTGCTATGTAAGTTTCAGTTTTTAAAATAAAATAATTATTATATTATATATGTTAAATTTTTTTCTCAAATTCTAATATTAACTTATTTTTTGAAACAGAACGAAATGATGGAACTCCAACATCAAACTCAGGAGACAGGGACCGACCCCATACCAGATGAGCAGCTGTCGCAATTGGTTTTCAAGAATCAGACAGCTTACAACGTTGGTCTTGGCACTCGTAAGAAGCCAACGTCATCTGCACGCAATAATGGTAATTCGGACAATGTCTCTCTTCGAGACGAGTTAGTCACCACCAAAGACGAGCTGCAGCAGACTAAGGAGAAGCTACAACAGGTCACGGTGGACCACGAGAAGAAGATGATGGACCACGAGAAGAAGATGGAGCAGTTGGAACAGCAACTGCTGGCTTTCCGTCAGATGTTCGAGGCCTCAATGAGTCATGGTGCATCGGGCTCGAGCGTCCCCCATCACAGTAGCAATTAATTTTATATTTAGTTTTGTATAAACATTTTGAACAAATAGATTTAATATAATATTTCTTTTTTCTAAAACAAATTTCAATATAATATTTCGTCATTAATTACATTTTTTTTCAACTAAATTAAATATTTTAGACCAAAAAATAAGTAAATTACTAATTTTTAAAAAAATAAGATATTTACTTTTAGCGTCGAATATTTCGACGCTAATAGTATACAAAATGGCCGCTGTAAGCGTAAATATATTTCTTTTTAAATATATGTTAGCGTCGAAACTAGTGTCGACGCTAAAGGTGACTTTTAGCGTCGACAAATATCGACGCTAATAGTAAAAAACATGGTCGCTATAAGCTAGTTTCGACGCTAAAGGTGACTTTTAGCGTCGATAAATATAGGCGCTAATAGTAAAAAACATGGTCGCTATAAGCTTACATATAATACTTTTTTAATATACTTTGGCGTCGAAAGGTATCGACGCTAAAAGTTTGAATTTTTGCGTCGATATATTTCGTCGCCAAATATTAAATATAGCGTCGAATATTTTACTTTAGCGTCGAAATAAATTGGACGCGGAATACTGTTTGTTAGCGTCGCATTTAATTATTTCGACGCTAAAAGTGGTTTTCGTCGACATTTTATCGTCCATTGTTTGCGTCTAATTTTTTCGACGCTAAATATAATTTGCGTCGAATATTGGTCACTTATGGCGTCGAAACAATTCGACGCTAAATGGTCAAATTCTTGTAGTGTTATATGAAGTCAAATATTCGAGTCTCCCGTGAGAATGGAAGAAGGTTATAAATTTTGATTAAGATTCGGGATCTCAAATCATTTGGTATAGGATTTGAGAAGATTTTTCATCCCATTAAAAATCGATATGAAAATCAAATTGTAATACATTTATATCACAGGGATATGATCAAGTGCGTTTTAAGTAATTTTTATTTTAGAGTGCAAATACATTCCGCGCTTTTAACCCAACGCAAGCCGAAGAAACTTATTCGATGGTCACCGCTAACCGCCTTTGGTCCCAAATCTTTGGGGTTGCTTTTTCCAATAAACGTTGGTTACATTTCTTTATGTTATTTGTACCAGTAACCGGTTTATGGATGAGTGCTCTTGGAGTAGTCGGCCTAGCCCATCCTTCATTTCTCTTCCATTTCCGATAGACGTATCCCCCTTTAAAAATGGACACAATACCGATCCGAAATCAAAAACTAGAATTCTCGTATTGAATGTCAGAAAACGTGAGCGGGCAGTGCTGGGATAGAAGATCGCGCCCACGCCGACTCAGAAAAAATGACTATGAATCTTACTAAAGATATAACTTAAAAAATTGATTTCACTTTGCCGACTCCTACTCTTTGAGGGAACAAAAATAATAAAATATCAGTAGAATTGAAGGGCCTAAAAAAAAATAAAAAATAAAAAATTCGTGGGTTCAAAAAAATACCACATTTGAAAAGATTTTTAGTAGTGGTTCATTCTGTGAAAAGAATCCCTTGTTATTAGTTAAAGCCCTTGAATACTTTACACTTGATTTTAACAATTTAGTTTTTATTTGATGTATGATATAACAAATGAAATGGCGTGCGTTTATTAATTATTTTGGAAGGTATAATTGGAGTTTGATCATTGTTAATCATCAAAAAATCTATGCTACTTAATTAAACAATTTACAGATTCGTGCCATCACGATTGATGGCATACTTATTATTATTATTATTATTAAAGAAAGGCTTATTTATTATATATTATGTTTTATGGAGGAAAAAACAAGATATAACCCATCCATGTCCCAAAACTTTTTCAGAGAAAAGAATCAAACCAACTGCTAACTAATACCATCTCGATAATTTGTGTTCGAAAATATTTATAATGTAGGAGTAGACATTTTTTAAGAAATATTTATAATTTAGTAATATACATTTCTTTCTTTGAAACATTTTTAAAATTGTGTAATCTTTAATTACATCTTTGCTTTGTCTATTTTTCTTGTAATTTATTACGTGTGTAGTGTTGATTAAAAAATAACTCAACTTTGTGGGTTTTAACCCGATTTGGCGGTAAACGAGTTAATAACAAGAAAAATTGACGAGTCATGTATATGACAATCTTTTTAATATAGTTTCGCCACCTACAACAATGCTTAAGATCAAACCGACGTCTGTTTCCCATAATAAAACGACAATAGATAACTTCGGCTACCAAATTATCTAAATGAACTCGACTTGTGTGTTGAACTTGAACAGTAGGAAAAGAGGAAAATTGTTGTTGATTTTGTAAAAGGAAACTGGCTTCAACTTAATGCTTCTCAAGACTCTCTTTGTCGTGTGTTTATAAAAAAACAAAAAAAAAAATTATAAGATAAAATTCTTCAAAATTCATAATAGTGAGAGGATTAACTTTCCATTGAATCTCATATTCAATAGAGATTTTATGGGCACATTATGAGCTGCTAGCTACTGTTGTTGAAGTAGATGAAAAGTCATAAAAAAATAAAAAGAAATTAGTAAAACCAAGGCTAACGGGAACCTAGTTCGATTCATATACGCCATAACTTTTTACCACTCTACAATCAAGATATAAACCCTTATATGCTTTGTTACTTTATAGATATATGACAAGCTTAATTTCCTTTAATTTTCTTATCAACTTGTGGATTTTGTGAGACACATTCTCATTTATCCGAATATCATTTTCAGTGTATTAATATATCATTTCGAAGTACTAACATAGGATAAATCAAATTTCTCATGATCTCTTAATTTTCATATGTGGGTCCCACTTAAAATTGTGACTCAAAATAATAAGAAATGCATATTTTCCCATATTTTCCAACAAAAATTTCATCAACAAAATCAATATTATTCAATAAATTGATTGAATACCGTAAACCCATCAAATGTTAATGGGTGAATTAAGAGATGTTAGAGAAAATGTCATTATCAATTTACATATAAGTCACAAGCAAATGGGTTAAAAACCAAAAAATATAAAAGATAAGGCACAGCTCTGCAAAAACTTAAAAGCAAGGTGGCCATCAGAAATAATCCAGAAAAAGATCTCCCGCCAGAGAAAATCTACCATACAACGGAGGTATCATGTCATACGTGTAATAATCAAATAATCAATTGCTACACGTGTTAAAATATTAAAAAAACTAAAAAAAATATATTAAATAATACATATTATTTAATAATTTATTGATGATACTATATCATCCGTACTTCCGTTGCACAAAAAAATCAAAAGAAAAAAAAAATTATATAAAAAAATATCAATTGCGTAAAGCAAAATGGGTAAATGATATAAATGGAATATATTTAAGAAAAAGGGTTGCCGTTTAAAAAATTAATAAAAGGAATGATTCCATGCATCACGGACCACCGTAACCATTATACGCTCTCGCTCAATCGTCGACTAAAACGTACGTTATGACATCAAAGCGTCAAATAAACGGCTCTGATTCCGCGTAACATGTTATAATCGTACCACATACGTCTCACGAGTCACGTGGGGTCTTCCCATTTTCAATAATTAATCCACCTATTATTATTTATTAAATTAAATCTCCATTACCCGATTAACGCATAAGATAAACAACACGTCATTACAAAATTACAACTATTTATTGATCTATCCATCTTAAAATAAAATAAAATGAAAAACCAGTACTCTCTCGCTCTCTAGACTCTCTTCATTTCCTCTACTTTGGTCTCAGCCTGGGCCTTTTCAGTTTCTCTACGTTGTGAAAACTGAGGCATACACTTGTACACTGTAAGTAATGATTGGGTTTTGCTTCATTTTTGTTTTTAAAAATATTCTTAATGTCAGTTTTGAACTGCAAAGTTGGTAACTTTACTTGATTTGCTTGTAAACTTGTGATTTTGTGAGTTTTAATGAGTTTGTGAGCTGGGGAAGAATGAGTTTGAAGAGGATTATTCGAGTTTTTGTTTCTTTATTTTTAGAATAATTTTGCATTTTCAGTCATGGGATTCTGTTTTTAAGGTGATTGTGAGATTTTTGAATTTGGTTTAGTTGTTATAATCTTGTTGATTTTTATGGAATGAAATAATGAATGGATGAGTTTGTAGATCTATACTGAAAGAGTGTTATGGGTTCTTGAGCTTTGATCATCTTTTGTAACACTATGGTATAAAATTCGAGTTAAAATTGAGGATCTCATTTTCATTCTTTTGCTAATACAATAAAAATTATACCTGTTATAGATTAGTGTTCATGAAAGTAATATTTTGGGTAGGATGTCTAATGGGCAAGTAAAGGATACTAAGACACAGATGAAAGCCATTTGTTTCTAGCGTTGAACTTCATGTTCAAAATGTGCTTGGATAGAAGTCGAAATTATTGTTGCATGTATATCTGCTTTGTACCCAGATCCTTTTATGGTTTGGAAGCCTGAAATTTTTCAAATAATAGGATGAATTGTGTGTGTGAGTAGGTCTACTTTTTTCCCGTATATGGCTATTGAAATGAATTCCCTTGTTATTTTCTGTTTGGACGCGATCTTTTTCTTTCCAGATTCATTAAATGTGATATTATGTTATCGTATGAGATATTTTTGGTAGAAGTTAGTGGTAAAACATGCATTGTTGTTCTCTGCAGTTTCTTTCAAGTCACCTTCATCATCTGGTTGGCATTCTGGGACCTGATTTCATTTTAAAAGCTTCTGAGTTTCAAGATTGGTCGTTAAGTTGCACACATGTGACAGTTTATTCATATAATTAAGTTGGGAACTTTAAGTTGGAATTTGCCTGTTCATCTGTCACTTTTGTTACATAAATATGCCTTCATGGTGGGGAAAGTCTTCATCTAAAGAAGAAAAGAAGAAAGTGACCAAGGAAAGTTTTATTGATGATATACGCCTCAAATTTAAGACGGCATTGGCTGAAAAGTCAAGCAGTAGATCAGGAGGTACTCGAAGAAGTCGTAATGGCACTGTTTCAGAAAGAGGATCTTTATCCCATGGTCCATCAAGATCACCATCACCCTCTACACATGTATCGCGCTGTCAAAGTTTTGCTGAAAGGTCTATTTCCCAACCACTTCCACTGCCTGGGGGGCACCTTGCTACCCTTGGACACACTCATTCCGGAATTAGTGCATCAACTAAACCAAGATTTGACAGTGGTTCCAAACCTTCTATGCCTTTTCCCCTTCCGACACCTGGATGTGTCCCTAATAGGCTGGATCCTATCGATGCTGAGAGAGATTTAGCAACTGCTTCTGTTTCTAGTGACAGCTCTACAGATAGTGATGACCCATCTGACTCTCGTCTTCTCACTCCCCTCACATCTGACTATGAGAACAAATCTTCTGTGACCAGTCCTTCAAGGTGAGTTTTCCATCTCTTTTGATGAAATTTGTGTTGATGCTGTTCTTCAGGATGATATCTCCATCGCACCCCCCCCCCCCCCCCCCCCAAAACACACACACACACTCACTGACACACATTGACTCCCTCCTTCCCCCTGATCTGTTTCCCATCTGATAAATTTGTTTTGACCTTTACTGAAGCGTGATGCAAAAGATTAAATCTCCTGTAATCAATCAGAAGAACTCTGGAGAGATGTTGAAGACAGCTAATATTTTGTTCAATATTAATCAGAGTCAGTCTAAATCACCAAAGAAGAGAAATTTGAGCTCTCATGTGCAAAATTTGCAAATCCCTCCTCCTGGTGCTCTTTGTAGTGCTCCAGACAGCTCAATGTCAAGTCCTTCTAGAAGTCCATTGAGAGCCTTTGGTCAGGAGCAAGTTCTGAATTCTGGTTTTTGGACAGGAAGGCCTTATTCAGATGTAGCTTTTTTAGGGTCTGGACATTGTTCTAGTCCAGGTTCGGGGCATAACTCTGTTGGCGGGGATATGCCAGGCCAGCTATTTTGGCCGCATAGCAGGTGTAGCCCGGAGTGTTCTCCAATACCTAGCCCCAGAATGACAAGCCCTGGTCCCAGTTCCAGAATACACAGTGGTGCTGTCACCCCTCTGCATCCACGAGCTGGAGGGGCAGTCAGCGAGTCGCCTAGTAGCCGACCTGATGAAGGGAAGCAACAAAGTCACCGGTTGCCCCTTCCCCCATTAACTATCTCCAATACTGGTCCATTTTCTCCCTCATATTCAACTGCAACATCTCCATCAGTACCCCAAAGTCCAGGTAGAGTAGAGAATCTAACGAGTCCTGGTTCACGCTGGAAGAAAGGACGACTTCTTGGGAGAGGTACATTTGGACACGTGTATCTTGGTTTTAACAGGTAAGGAGGTGTCTGCAAATTTCTTTATCATTTTATGTTAAATCCATTTTTGTAGTGCATTATCTATTCTGCATCTATGTTATCATTATAGTTTCTGTCACAACTTTATTGCTGCAGGAATACAAGAGTTTGAAGAGTAGTTGGAATTTTTAATTATTATGCGTCTGGGCATCATATAAACCCTTGTTTTTGCCATAGAAATGTAGATTGGACATGTCAATGATTCAAATGATGTTAACTTTGTGATTGTCAATGCTTCATACATAAGTTATGTTTTCTTTGTATTGCACAATTTTTTCTTAGATATTATTTTTAATTAAATCTGATTTAGCATACTTTTTGGACTATAGTGAAAGTGGGGAGATGTGTGCAATGAAGGAGGTTACTCTCTTTTCAGATGATGCAAAGTCAAAGGAAAGTGCACAGCAACTGGGTCAAGTAAGTTAATATCATAATTTCTTAATTATACATATATTTCTTAATTATTGATGGTATCTAACAGGAAATTACACTGCTAAGTCGCTTGAGACATCCAAATATAGTGCGTTATTATGGATCTGAAACTGTAAGCCTTTTGCTCTTCTGTTACATTTTCACATATATATTTTAAATGTGTTTTACAATTGGGTAGTATTTGATACTCCCACAACATAAGATTTAAATTAAACACCTTATATCAACCTAACCCAATTAGGATTTTAAATTCTTGAACAGATAGATGACAAGCTTTATATATACTTGGAGTACGTTTCTGGTGGTTCCATCTATAAAATTCTTCAAGATTATGGTCAGCTTCGTGAGAGTGCTATTCGCAGTTACACTCAACAAATTTTGTCCGGGCTTGAATATTTACATGCTAAAAATACTGTGCACAGGTGAGTCCACTCGTTAATATTTTGTTGTCTAATTACATTTGAAAAACAATTATGAGATATCGAGTTCATGAGTCCTTATTCCTCGAACTTTATTGTACTTATGGCAAGTTTTAATCTTGTTCAGAGATATCAAAGGAGCAAATATATTGGTAGATCCAAGTGGCCGTGTGAAATTGGCAGATTTTGGGATGGCAAAGCATGTAAGATAATTCTTCTGATATTTCTAGTGTATGTTCATAACCAACAACTACAATGCCACAATCAAGCTACGACAGTTTATCAACGTAGCTAACAGTGGGTTTGTTGTAATCAGTAAATAAAATGTAATAGATAGTAGTGGGTTTATTTTTCCTAGAATGAAACAATGAGAAGTTTGCTTAATATAATTGCCTTATAGGAACCTGCGTTAAGTCAGTCTTGAATAAGTTATTTGTGCAAGGATGGTGACATGATGTTGTTTTCTAATATAGTACCAAAATAATTTGCAGATCAGTGGACAGCCTTGTCCATTATCGTTCAAAGGCAGCCCTTATTGGATGGCACCGGAGGTCAGCATTGTTAAATTATGTTTCTTTTCTCAACTGTCTCTTTTGATGCTTTCTGGTAATATTTTTAAATGAATTGATTTATTCAGGTCATAAAGAATTTAAATGGTTGTAATCTTGCTGTTGATATATGGAGCCTTGGGTGTACAGTGTTAGAGATGGCTACCACAAAACCACCTTGGAGCCAATATGAAGGGGTTAGTAAAATTTTAATTCAATGACTTGACTAGCTTGATTTGGTCAAATATTTTGTATAATTTGTAGACTGCTCAATACTTATCTTGGTGGTAGTGTTTACATGCTGGAAATGTGATGATTTCTCTTGGTTCTTTTTCTAGTATTTACAATGATGTTCTTTTCGGCCTCTTTAAAGGTTGCCGCTATGTTCAAGATTGGAAACAGTAAAGAACTTCCTGCGATTCCTGATCATCTTTCAGACGAAGGAAGGGATTTTGTGAGGAAGTGTTTACAGCGGAACCCATTACTTCGTCATACAGCAGCTCAGCTCTTAGAGCACCCTTTTGTTAAAAATGCTGCCCCATTGGAGAGAGCCATTTTGAGTGCTGAGGCTTCAGAAACATTACCTACAGTTACCAATGCAATGAGAAAACTGGTATAAGCATGTTTAATCTTGTCCAAAGGAGAGTATAAACTCAAAGATCAATCATAAATTCCCTGCATTTTTTATTTTTCTGCTTTAGTAATAGCTGTTTTGGCTTTTTGGTTTTTGTTAACTGCTGGCTGGCTCATGCTTTTCTTATTCTATCAGGGCATTGGACAGGCAAGAAATGCTTCAGGCTTTGAATCAGAAGGGGTGGCAAACTATCAGTCCAGGGGTTTGAAATCTGGTTCAGCAAGGTCTCTCTCACTCACTCACTCACTCTTCCATGATAAATATATAGATACAAAACTGATGACATGCATGTGTATAACGCTAGCTGTATTTTTTTCACTCAACTTGGTACTAATGTACTATGAGGATACAGGCAGAGTATGACTTGGTATTAATGCCTTGATATTAATTCTATGTTCTTTTAACCTTGATATTGATCTGCTTATCTATGTTGTTTCACCACACTTCTTTTATGAATAAAGATTATCTTTCTTTTGTGGCATCAATTTTTTCTCTGGGTAATGACATCATTCCTTCACTGGCCTATCTTCTAAATCATATTTGATGTTTTCCGCGATTTTTTTCGAGGAAGATAAGAAATCCACCCTAACGAGTCAAAACTTAATTAGAGGCATGTGTCTGGAACTTCTTAGTTGTGTCACAATAAAAAGTTCTGCTGTTGAGTGCAAACATTTATCTTTTATTCCACTGGATTTAACCTTATCTATTATGTTTCTTCTCCACTGAAGTGATGCACATACTCCAAGGAACGTGTCATGCCCTGTTTCTCATATTGGGAGTCCTCTTTTACATCCAAGGTCACCACGGCATACCAGCGGAAGGATGTCTCCCTCTCCAATATCTAGTCCTCATATTGTATCTGGTTCGTCCACTCCTCTCACTGGTGGAAGTGGTTCTGTCCCATTTCATCACCCCATGCCTCCATCTACCTATTTACATGAAGGCATTGGAATGGCTGGTAGGTCCCAAAACAGTTTCCCCTCCAGTTCCAGCAACCTGTATCAAGGTCCTCAGCCTGATTTCTTTCGAGGAATGTTACAAGCCTCTCATGTTTTCAGGGAAATTGTTTCATTAGACAGGGGTGCCATTGGAAACCAATTTGGACGGCCTGACAATAGGGACCTCAGGGAGTTCTATGATGGGCAGCCATTCTTGGCTGATCACGTTTCTCAGCAGCTTTCCAAGGATCATGGGAAGTCAGACTTTACTCTGGATTTGAATCCAAGTCTGCCAATGCTTGACCGTACTAATGGAATATAGTCCTCGAATCCTTGACCATTGCTTCCAGGCATTTGAAATCCCATCTAATGATCAAGGTTGGTTTGTTGTCATCATAATCACAGGAGAGACTTCCTTTCTGTACGAGGAGTAAATTCAAAGAGTCGGGTCTTCCTGAAGCTTGAACTGTGGAAGAGTGACATTAATTTTTGGTGGCCTTGGTGTTCTCAGTTCAATGGTAAGCACATCCGAAATAATGTAGGATTTATGCTGGATAGTTTGCAGGACTCTAAATAACTGCGCAGGGTACTGACTGAAGCTTATTTTTTTTCCCTGCCAGCTGCATATTTGACCTTTACTGTTAATTTGGCATGATCTTTTTGTCAACTTCAGTGATTCAATACAGATCAGATCCGGGAAATATGACATCACCGACCAGATGCTGTGCGGCTACTTCACATCAGCTGTTCTTCCAGTTTAAGAAAAAAATCCTTCGATATTTTCTATACATGAAAACCCAGAATTAAAACTGTTATTACCATTCAGAGGATGCGGTGGTTAAAAAGAATTATTGTACAGATGGCTGGGGGCTTAGCTTAAAAGAGTCATGGTGTTTTGAAGATGGCAGAATCTGCCCAACTAAGGTATTTTTGTTATCGGGATCATAGCAGCAACCCAGAACTTATTAAAAATGTGCTGCTGATATTGCTGTAATTACTTTATACATGCATCAAATTAAAGAAATCTATTCAACCTGTACTTTTCAATTCATTTACAGGATGGTATCATTACTTCATTGTAGTTTTCAAATATATTTTAATTTGCTTCACAGATGAAACCTAGTAGTGCAAATTCATAATCAACCAAACCATTTCAAATTGCCCAATTTGGTACAGTTCCAATCAAGTGGACTCCAAAAGAAGATTTACAAAGAGTTCGAATGTTTAAAGAATGGTTCTTTTTTTCTTTCCAGTATGTAATAAAATTACTGCACAACAGTTCAATAGCAAGTGAAAAAAACTTGGAAGCTAGTGGGGAGATCAGTATGCAAAATCCATCATTTGCAAATGACCAATTCAGTGAAGCATTCGCGAGGCTTCAAAGTCAAAATGGCAATCAATTTGAGAGCATTCATGTAGCTAGGATAGGATGGATGGTAAGTTAATTCTCTCTATTAGTACATAATCAATTTTTTTTTCAGCCAATATTAATACTATTTCTAACTCTAATTTTGTAATTTAATGTGTAATTCTTTGGTGCAAGGATTTAAGAGTGATGTGTGGTAATATATCATTGAGTTATTACATAAGTGTCGTGATACATCTGTTATATTCTTTAATTTTTCATAATTTATAGGTAAAACCAACATTACGTGTAGATATTCTCGCTCGATTCTTTACCTTTTGGACTGTAATTGATACATGATGTTATGAGTGGTTGTTCCAATACAATATGCCATCAAAATTGACATAAATTATTATCATTACATAAATTCATAATTAACTCACTAATCTCTATTAACATTATGGTATGATAAGTGGTTGTTTCGATAATGTGAAAAAAAATTAGTCGTAGGTCAATCTTTAACCATATATCAGTCTATAGAGGTGACCAATGTTCTTTTAGATAGTATCTCCAGTAGGTAACTTTTCAAACTTAATTTGTTAACAAAAATCATTATATTAAGGAAAAACGTCTCCAAAATTTGCCTTGGTATATAAATAGACCTAACGTTTCAAGAATAAATATACATATATTCTTTACGTAAATTCGATCTTACTATCATGTAGATCTTAAAAAATAGAGTACGATAATATATTTAATGTTTTCAAATTAATAAATAAAAACACTAACGAACAAAATTTTAGATTATGAGTGCACTTTTTTACATTAATGATATTCCTACTTACTAATATTGATTTTGTAGTATTCAAAACATTTAATGCTGTTCATTCAGGATCAAAAAACAGGAAATTGGTGGCTTAAAGTCTTTATTTACGAAGTTAATTATCAAGCTCAGATACAGAAATTATATGGGGAGTGATGAAACCGGCGATCACTGCCATTTAATATTTTCAATAATTAATATTTTAGATTTTTCAGTGAAAATTCTGCGTGTTACACTTATGATCATCTCAAACAAGTGGAGGAAATTGGATATAGATTCTTATACAGAAGTCCTGGTGGTTGTTGAAATTAATTGCTTGATAATATAATTACCTAATTAAGGCTAAGATTAAAGCCCTGTGATTGCGTCTACTGTCATTGAGATGAAGCATAAAATGATAGAGAGAATAATAGTTCAGATTTAAAATATGAGGTAATCATGGGGAGAGCAGATCTAGTCGATACATATGGTCGGTTGATCCCCAAATTTGACTTAAAATTTAGACTTAAACCAAACCGAATATGGATTGTTTTTATGTCATTATGGTATATACAAAATTATTGTTTTATTAAACTCATTAAGATTTATGTAGTCACTCGATAGATTGAGGGGAAAAAGAAAAATTAGGTGGAGATCATTGAATTTTGAAGAAATTATGAAACTATATCTTATTTTAGTTTTGTGTTGGCGAGATTGTTATTAATCACATTTAAATATGCATATTATATAACTTTCATGCATGCATAATTAATAAATAATATGTGGGGATAATAATCATGTACTAAATCAACAAAACTAATAGTTAAAAAAACTTGAAAATCCTGGAGATTGATGTAAATTATACCAAATCGAATTTTACGATATTCTTAAGAATTTATTAGTCTCATCTCGATACTCTACAGATATGTGACTAACATTCTCTCAATATACTTAATTATTTCTTATAAAATGGACATTCATTTCTTTAACAGCTTTAACTATCAATAAATTTGAACTATATATAATAATTACAGATAGAAGCTTCGGTTCCTCACCTAAAATTGAAAGTCTGTTCAATTAATAATGAGGACCAGTCATTAATATAAAGTTTTTTAAACAAATATTTGGGCAATAATTGCTCTTTTAGTTATTTGGATAGTTTTGACTCTACAAAAAAATAAAAAATAAAAAGAGAGAGAGGAAAACCTCAGGGTGAGATTTAATTAATTACCACACCTACAAATTACGTATTTGAAATAACACGTCAATATATCGAGACAAATATAACTCGAAATTAATTGATCTTAAATCGACTTGATATATATGTTAGAATATGGTATGTAAATATATTGACTAATTCTTAAAGCGAAAATGTACTGTATTTAAATTTTAAATAAGTAATGTAATCCTAATCCTAATTTATATATAATACAATAATAGAAATAAACACAAACCAATTAAATTTCTCTGCCTCTCTTTTTTGTTTGGTCCTTTTTAATTTCCACAAAATTATATTTTCATATTTCATTTCTTCTCTACCTTCATTCATGGCAACTTCTCGGGTGTATTATTCTTAATCGTTTTTTATATTCATTACATTTCTTGCACGTAAAGTGAAGAGGATAAATTATCAATCAAAAAGATTGACTTCTCCCAATATATCCAATTATGAGACTAATCTCATGATTTCTTATATTTATTTTAAAAATAATAATAATAACATATTTAATCTATTAATATTATATATATGAAAAAAATAAAACTTCACCAACTCTGTTTCCGCTTTTGACACTTACTTTTACCAATGAGTTGCTGCCAACAATGCCTTCTTCTTTAAAGCGAATGAACAACTTTGCTCTCCATTGTGCATGTGTTTCTTTCAACAACTTCGACGGCCCATAATAATATCGACGTACCTCCTATTGGCTGCCTCTTTTTTTTTCCATTAATGATATATCTCTATCTTGTTCTCAATACTAATTAATTAAGGAAAAAGAGTATTCATACCCCTAAAGTTTAACTAATATACATACTCACCCTAAGAGTTTTACGAATAGTCATACAGACTTCTTTCAATTAGATATGATAATTTTTATTATCTTGTCATGTCCCAACGTGATCCCGTCTTATTTGGGACGAGATAAAAAAATTATCCCAAAAACTCAAATGGGGTGGGACGAGATAATGGGATGAGATGAGATTTAGCAGGATGAAACATGATTTAACGAAATGAGATGATATTTAATAGGATGTGAGATGATTTTTTATCTCAAAAAACATAACAGAACGAGATCAGAATAATTTTTCATCCTAATTTCATAATCGAGACGAGATCAAGATTGACAAATATCATCTCGTCCCGTCCCGACCCATTACCAACCTTATTTTCAATGCCGTTTACTCGTTTCTTCTTTCCCGAACCGATCTCGTCATCGAGTAAGCTTTCGAAAATAAGATCACGTGGCGTGTTCGACGCTCTCAAATAAATGAATTAAAAACACAAATGGAAATGAGTCTATTCGTTCACTTCTAAAATGTCAATGTCTATTTATACTTTAATAAAAAAACTAGGGGTGTCTTAATATCATTTTCCCTTTAATTAATGATGAAAAATGACTTGCACTAAATATTAATCTTCCAACGATTGCTAGAGGCTATTTATGAGCCTCTTCCAGCTTTTCAAATGATAAAACATATGATTTTCTACCCACCTCGAAAAAGCACTCAAATACTATCACAATTTTACAAATCTGAGCTTTAATTCTATGAAGGGACTGAATAGATGTAAATATATATATATATATATATATATATAGACTTAAAATCACCAATTACATCGATTCAAATTTTTGAAATACAAGTTGATGTAAATTTTTATTCAGTAAAGCAGTACATACATATACCCAAATCAGAAAATAAAAACTTGGTCCTTGCATGACACACAACACTTAGACACAAATTATGAAATATTTTGTTACCATGTTAGCTTATTAGATCTCAAATCAATTTGCCGTATATAGAAGCAATAACATATACGAAATCAATTAAAGATTCAAAAGCTGACATGCACATAGTGTTTATATATATATATATATCATATGATTATATAAAAATAGTTACTAATTTAAGCCACAACAGCTACCATTTCAACTGCCTTGTAATGACCACCTATGCATATCTTTTCCGCAATTGGCTTCAGCTCCCTTGGGTGCACATTCATCATAAGCCCATACTTCATGAACAATGTCAGTGACATCTTTTGCTCCACACGGTGGCCGGGAACCACCGTGAGGTGGTGGCGTAATAGCACTTCTGCCGCAATCGACTTCATTTGTAGATAAGCCAAATCTTTCCCTAAACAAAATCTTGGACCAGCATTAAACGCCACAAACTTATATTGATCATGTCCCTCATATCTTGTACCATCTTCTGAGAACCATCTTTCTGGCTTGAACTCTAAGCAATCTTCACCCCATATGAATTTCATCCGTCCGATTGCGTATATTGAGTACGTCACCGTTGAACCTGCCGGAACAAAAGTTCCGGTGGGTAATAAGTCATCGGAAACCACGTGTTTTGAGTCTTGCGGGACAGATGGGTACAACCTTAGCGTCTCGGATAATGCTGCCTTTAGATATATCAATCGGTCAACTTCTTCAAACACTAGGGGTTCTTCTATCCACTTTGACACGTCACTTCCACGTGTCTCCATCAGAACGGTGCAGATTTCGGTAACGATTTTTTCTTCCACTCTAGGGTTTTGACTGACCAACCAGAAGAACCAGCTCAACGCAACCGATGATGTGTCACGTCCAGCTAGGATGAAGTTGAGTGCCACGTGTTGCAGAAATTTGTCCGAGTATGACTCTTTCTTCCTCATAAATCTAGACAGCAAGTCATCGTGTGGGGTCCCACATTGCTCCCGGCTCGCTAATTCAAGCTTACGAGTACTGATGATGTCAGATAAGTACTCGTCTATGTGTTTAAGGCTTGGACCCATGTTGACTTCCAAGCCGAGCCGAAAGCATTTTCTCAGCTTCCAGATAGCTTGGGGTAAAAGAAAGCGTTGAAGTGTGGCTTCAGTGGCTCGATCAAAAGCCAAAGCGAAGCCGTTTTCTGGAAGCTCCGGTGACAGCGTTTGTGGATCCTTACCAAATGCCAATCCACATATGTTATCAAAAGTCATTCGAAGCAGAAGGTCTTGAAAATCAACCGGCTTGGCTTCGCGCTGAGCCGCTTCAAGAATAGGGCAAAACCTATGCTTTATGGCTCGGCTCACCCACCGAGCCATGGCTTGGCGCAAAGTCCTGGTGGTAAATTCAAGTGCAGCGGTCTTACGCTGGAACAGCCACGTGTCACCATCGCTGTTGAAGATCCCATCGCCAAGCAAATCATGGAACGCAGCTTGCCAGGTGGGCCCCTTTGGATAGTTCTCAAATCTGGCCTTCAAAATGTGCTCAACATTTTTCGGATTGCACGTGACAGTAACGAGACTCTGCTTGCCGCTTAAAAACGGAATAGCAAAGATGCATGTCTTATACGTGCCGCCACACGCTCGGAGGTTGTCTGAGATCCAGTCATGCATGAGATTAGAATTCTGGATGAGGCCCGGGAGGCTTCCCAATAGAGGCCAGACACGTGGACCGCTAAGTGATCTTGACATGAATCTGAACCATAGTAAATAAGCCACTATAGCAGATAAAATCATTAAAGCCGTTGATGTATCCATGTGATCTGCAGAACCTCTTGATAAGACTTTGCACGCTATCACACTAAATAATTCCCTCGCTCTGACTCTGTCTCTAGAAGTTAATTCTCCTAAGAAAAACGAAAAATCAAACTTTAATGAGACCAAGAAGAATACAAAATTTACACGTAAACAAAAAAAAAAATATATTGTATTTGAAATATAACTTTCAAGCCAAAGGATTTGTAAATGTGAAGCTAATAAGACTTGAACAAATGAAATGGATTGAAGAAACCAAACCCAGATCAAAATGTGAGTCTGGTTTTTGTTTTGTTGGTAGTGAATTAATAAGAAAGAGAGAGAGCTTGGAAGAGGCAACGAGAAGTGTGTGATGGCAGAGAAAGAGAAGGAAAAAAGTGATTTATAGATAAAAATAAGTGAAGCAAAATTAATAAGTGTGACGGGCTGTTGTTGAAACTTTCTAAGGCCTAACCAGCTTATAAACGCACAACCATTAATGGCCAACTAGGGTTGTTGAAATATGTGTGTGTGTGTCAGGGTAAAAAAAATAAAACAACTCACAACAATTTTTGGCAATATGAATAGCATTTTATCTTTCATATATATATCTATATATATATATAGACACACACACACAAACAAAAAAAAGCTCACCTAATTTTGCAGGAAGTTTCTCCACCTCCTTAAATTCCAAAATTGATTGAAAAAGTGGAAGTAGTAAATGAGATTAGTTGATGAAGTATATATATGATATATGGTATATGGTATATGATATATATATATGTGTGTGTGTGACATGTGACATGTCACAAGTGTATATAAATGGATGATCATATATAAATCATTAATGACATCATAATAGGTTAAAAAATAAGAAAAATACGAACTTCAATACGTTGTCTTTTGTCTTTCAGCATTTAAGTTTATATATTTTTCTTGTTTTTTAATCCATGGAGATATTAAATATATATATATATATATATATATATATATATATATATATATATATATATATATATATATATATGGGGTCAAGGGGTTATTTATGTATGTGTGTTTCTAGAATTAAAAATTAGAAAATAAAGCATATATATAGGTTCGTGATTTTCATTAATGAAAATCGGTTTCTTCATGCATGTGACTGGTTGGAGTTGGGTCGGGAACCCTCACATTTAATTGCCTCTCTTATACGGCATCGTTTTTTCTTGGACAACATCATCACCATAAACTTAATTATGAGAAGGAAGCAAAATGATGAATCTGCACTGGCTTTGTTTTGGTGTCTCTCCCCCTTTCACTTTTAACCACCACATGCTATAAAATTTACTGATGTTAAAGCATGCCCAATTAACAACGTAAGTGGTCAATGAAATGGCATTTGCAATTTGCATGGCGCTTGATAAATGGCATTGCATGTGATGTGACACATGTCATGTTAAAATTTACATAATGAATTGGTTTGATAGATATGTCAATGGAAATTAATAAGCATACAAATTTAGGTATTCATCCTTTGCTACTAATTTTAGCAAACAAATTTAGTTGCTATATATGTTTAATTTAAATAAAGAGGCTGCTGCTGTATCAGTTTAATTTACCTTACCGAATCCTACTCCTACTGTACTCATCATAGCTGATGATTTCTTCTTCTTATTTATATCTAATTGATTAAATGTGTTAGTTCCATTTTTATTGGCATGTGTCTGTGACAAAATAAGTTCAATTGAGTTGTAATCTTTCATGAAGATCTTTGTGCAATTGGACTGGTTTCTGACTGCTGTGCATCAGACATGCGTTCGTGGTGCGTTCGTTGCAGTGTTCGAACGTGTGGCTTTAGTGGCACGTTCTTTATTGGGTTCGAACGGGAGCATTCCATAGAGCAAACGTTCGAGTCACGTTCTTGGTGGGTTCGAACGAGATCATTCCAGAGAGCATCCGTTCGAGTGGCGTTCGAACGAGTCTTTCCAGTGGGCACGCGTTCGAACGCGACTGCGATCTGAACGCGTTTTTGGCCTGCAAAACCCTAGTTTTTCACCCTACCTATTAATATAACCCTTAGCCGCCATTCTCATTGGTTGAAGCAAATTTCTCTTGAGCCAAATTCTCTCAAAGCTTCCCCTCTCTTTGATTCTACCATTGAAGACTTCTTATCTCCTTGTCTTCTTCCCTAATGGTGTGAATGTTTCTTTGTTAAACCTTCAACACAACTTAACCCAAAATCCATAATCCTTTAGAGTTCTTTAGGAGGATTTTTGGTAGTCGGAGTTCCGGCGTCATTGGTGATATAATCTACTCAGAGACTTCAGAGGTTCTGAAGAAAACCGTGGGTCGCGGGCTTGAGGAGTTGCCTTGAGTTCTTGCAGTATTGAGGTACTTGAGTCGGTGGAGTTGTCACCATAGGTCTTGACCATCGTTGTAAGTTATTCTCTA